>BQNB010016609.1:3631-71357 GCA_026074375.1 Tanacetum coccineum | reverse complement strand
GTATATAAAGATAATAGTCTTATATTAATATACTTATATAAGTCACTTTTGATTTTTTAGTTTCGAGCATGTCAGATTTGGAAGATTCTATAGTTACGTATACTGAAATATCCAGTCCTTATGAGGACCCATCAGACATGGGGTCACCAGGAGTCGAGGGACCTATTTTTTAGGATCCACCATCACCAGATTATGTGCCTGGCCCTGAGGAGCCAGAGCAGGCACCACCTTCACCTATCTATGTACCATTTGTTCCGGAGCCTGTCTACCCGGAGTTCTTACCGGTAGACGATGAGGTATTCCCGGCTGAGGAGCAGCCACTGCCTGCTGCTGACTCACCTACTCATCAGTCACCAGGGTATATACCAGAGTCCGACCCTGAGGAGGACCTAGAGGAGGATGACGAGGAGGATCCTGAGGAGGATCCAGCCGACTATCCTGCGGACAGAGGAGATGATGATGATGATGCATTAGCTCTTGCCGAGCCTGCGGCTGTTGCTTATTCAGCTGACCAGGACCCATACATTGCTTATCGCGTCGCGGCTAGGATGTCCATCCGAACCCAGGCGCCGACACCTTTCCTCTCCGAGGAAGTTGCTGAGAGAGTGTTAGCCTTACCTACTCCACCACCATCACCTCTCTCTCCATACTCATCACCACTTCCTCAGATACCCTCTCCACCATTACCTATACCACCACCATCACCCATTAGCCCTACTTATGTTGAGGGGTCTCTGGGATCCCGAGCTGCTGGGATTAGACAGAGAGATGCTCTACCTGTTCATGAGACTGAGATACCCGAGATGTGGTTACCGCTTCGTAAGAGGCTGTGTCGTACTACTCCTGGTCCTAGATGCGAGGTCGGGGAGAGTTCGGCAGCTGGTGCTGCTCGGCAGTTTGGACCTACTACAGCTGAGGCAGACCTTTATGGATTTACTGATATGTTAGAGGCCGCTCCAGGACGCCAGATGTCTAGAGAGTTAGGCTATGGTATTAGGGATACATGGGATGATCTTGTTGGAGCCATCCAGGAGATAGCACCGACCACCCTAGAGGGGGTCAACCAGAGAGTTATTGAGTTGTCTTCTACTGTTGACCAAGAGGATGAGATCATATATTCTCATCTGGATGATGCACGGTATGACCGAGCTCTACTTAGAGCTCGAGTCAACAGGTTGGACAATGATAGGCCCTTCCACAGACGCACTGCCCTTCTGATAGAGGAGGAGGCCAGATTATCGCGTGCCGCTTGGGCACGGTCGATGGATGCCTGTGATCAGGTACATTCTGAGGGCATGTCACTGCGGACTACGGTCATGGCTCAGCAGTCTGAGATCGTTGAGTTACGGGCAGCAGACCAGAGGAGACAGACAGTGATTTCAGAGCTGCTGAAAGCAGACTATCGGAGGCAGAGGCAGTTAGCAGAGACCCTAAAGATAGTGAAGAGCCTCAAGGCTCAGATGACCGAGCTACAGAGACAGCAGGGACCTGCTAAGGATCCTGCAGAGCCAGAGCTACCAGAGGAGGCCGGTAGCAGTTCTTAGACGGTGTTATGGCTGTAGCTACTGTACAGTCTGTTAAGTATTATGGGTTGTAAAGAAAACTAGAACTAAAACGGAGGTCGTTTGAATACTAAACGAAAAGAAACGGTAAAACTTACCCGGTAAAACGGGTCTAAAACTGAAATTTATGAAAAATTAAGCCTACACTAAATTTTATATTTTTCCTAGACACTAAATGACAAATTAATAAATTTCAAATTTCGCTCATTTTCGTAAACTACATAAATTTGTCAAAATTTCTTTGAGGACTATTTTGGGATAATAGCTTGTTGGATACGTTTCCAAATATTTTTGGTCTATGTAGACCTGGGGAAATTGGACTAGGATGTGGGAAGACATCTTAGGTATATGTAGGAATTCGGATGGAGTCATATCGACGCCCGACGAATGAGATATCGCTGAAATGGCAAAACTAGTTAAAAAAATTTAGAACAAAATTGGAATGTGTAATAAGTTCAAAAACTTATATAGCAACACCTAAATATGTAAAACTGTAAGTTCTATATATTGAACAAACTTAGATTTGAGCGGTCGTTTCAGCTTTTGCGGATTGCATAGTTTAGGAGATATACTCAATTTAGTGTAGCGATAAAATTTTAGAAAAATAGGCGACTTTGATAAATAGGGGTAAAAGGGTAATTTCACCTTGGATCCAAAACTTTCTGGGCAGTGGGCCTTATGTTTCTGGAAAATAGATTCGAAACGCTTTCTGTAGGCGAAAACCTCATACTTTTATCGTCCACGGACTAGCAAGTAGGAGGATTTCAAGACAAAGGTTTATTGGTTTGAAGTTGTTGTTGCCTCAAGGTTTTGTCTTATCACCAGCATTGTGATTGTGCATTCTTTAGCCATTGTTTTGATTTAGAACTCTAGGAGAGTCCAAGTATATGTAGTTTATGTATTGGAAACTTAGAATCGTTACGGTTGGATGTACTGGTTTGGAAACCGCTGATGTATCCCGTTTTGTGAAATTTTGAGATTATATGGGTATTGCTTTGGATGATTGTTATGATTATGGTTGTTTTGGTTATAAGTTTTGTACGATTATGGTTGTGGATTCTTTTGATTGGTTTTGTTGCATTAAGTGATTCCATTTGGTGAATCCTTTGTATATATATGTTACTAGTTGCATAATCCATGAGTGAGTATTGTTTTGATACTTGCTGTGACCTATTGACCAAACTGTATTTAATGATGTTTCAAAGATTAGTAATTTTCAAATGGGTAAATCGCTATAACGAGTTTGTGTGTTGTACGAATGTCGTTGGGCGACTTGAATTAATTTTGTGGTATAAACTGTAATGTAAACAATTGGAAAATGTGTTTTCAAACTTCATAAATTGACCCTGTGGTGCCAGACAAACTTTCTTTTAAAATATTTTTTTACCAGGATAAATGATAGAATGATGCTATCTTCTTTTTCTCCTCTTTAAACAAATCAAATTTTTGTCAAATATTTATTTATGGTTATTCCAAGATTTTTATTGAGAAAATGATTTGTGAGTGTAGTGTATGGAAAAATGAACGTTTTAACGAGGATGGACATGACGTCGTTTGATCCTCAATTATGCATAACCTGATCAACTATGCATAATTCAAGAAGAACCACGCTACGTCGAATAAATCGTCACCTTAAAACAGTTGGATAATTGGAAGAATGTGGGAGTCAAACTTGTAAAGAAAAATGTTTTTACCCCTGCTATGGATTTTATGGAAGTAACCTTATTCTGGTCGACTGCATGGAGAGAGTCTCATGCGAGTGGTAGTGACCGAGTCGTTTTGAAAAGAAAATACCAACGGTATTACTCAGAACGAGGTGTCTAGAAAGGAGTGAAGCTTGGTTCGGGGTAGGATAGTGAGAAAATCGAGAAACCTGATACCGATACTAAAAAGGAATCTCCTTGGATGTTTGAAGTAGATAGAAGCCAAATTGGCTAAAATCTCAAGGTTGAAAGTGAGGAATAGGAAAGATTTCGCCTACATCAAAGATGTGTTTCTTTGCCACTAAGGGATTGTAAAGAGGACTTCATCACACCGAAAACGTGTTGCTCTGCAACCAAAGGCCGTGAAGACGACTTATGTCCCTGAAGTGGAGAAATAGCGATAGTGCGATTGATGACGTGCTATTATCATCGGGGATTAGAGTAAGTCACTATGCGATGCTAGATGCCGAGTTAAGTGTAGTGGTTCTTTACTCCATGATGTTAACAACTCAAGTGCGTGAGAAACGATGAATTCATTGGAGATTCTAGCATAATGGACATCCGTCCCTATCATGGAGGACCTAGCGAAATAGTCAACACACTAAGTCGGATAGTATGGAATCATAAATGAGTGTGAGTATTCTGAGTTAATGGAGTGATTCGTCTGAAGATTGTTGCACGATACGTTAGTGACCGAGTCGACTGTATTGGTCGCGGTATGGAAACGTTGAAATCTTTATTTTTCCGTCTAATGAGCTATAAGCCCATGATGCTCAATTGTTTTCTTGATCATTTTTTATTTGTCTTGTTGACAATATGTGTTAAAGCGAAGTTTTCGCCTCCGAATTATGTGCTATGTGCTATGTGGTTTTGAATGGTAGTAGGCGTTTATGTCATTTTTATGATTGCCCGCGAGGCGGCATAGGATGTGAGTAATGAGTATGTGTACTCGTAGGTAGAGTGAGAATGTGATAGGAAGGATAAATATATCCAAAAGTCTATCGTTGATCAGGGGAGTATTAACCCATGAGTATGATCACGAATAATTAAGAACCAATCGTGACTTAGCTGAAACCATTGTAAAAGGTGTCCGTCTATCTAGCCAGCCCAGTACAATAAGAAACTAAGACTCGGTTGGATAGTACCGTGTGTTGAGAGTGAATGATTTTTGCCAAGGCTTCTTGAATAAACAGGAGCGGCAGTGTGGCTAAGGCTTCATAGCAAGCGAGCATGAGTTATTTTGCTAAGGCTTATTATCATTAAGCAAGCATGATTTTTGCTAAGTATGATAATGAGCAACTGAGATGAGTGTCTAAGTAAAAGCTAGACCGAATGTAAAGTCATTATAAAATGACGAGTACGTGATTATGTGTTTAAGTGATTCTCTATGTGCTAGCATTATAATGCACTTGATGGGGTCATAAGTACTCCTAAATCTTTGTTCGCAACCGGTGGTGCATTATTAAATGGTACCGGAAGGGCGACGTATGTTTTGTATTTGGTTATGATAAGTATTTTGGTTTTTGGATAATGGAATACTTTTTGGTATCGATTAATAGCGTATCTTATAATTTTGATTCGCGACGTCTATTTCGGTTCCGATCCGCAAAAATTATTTCGGATTTGGTTCGTAATGCTTGAATTGGTTATGATAAGCGTTGGGCGCTTCGTTTCGTATGATCACCAGCAAAGTTTGGAGCGATCTTTCGTCTTTAAAAGATTTCTTTAAAGAGCGACATGATTTTGTTTATATCGGATATATTTCCGTGGCGTGTTTTGTCTCCTATGATAAGACTGATTTTGATTTTGTTTTTGATTTCGTTGGTATGAATTACCATTTGTTTTGATGACTTTCCATTTGGAGTAGTTAAGGCGAAAGTAATAAAGCGTGAATTTTGTGTACGAGCATGCAAGACAGTCGAGGATGAGAGAAATCGCCTCATCGCAAGCACGTTAAGATGAGTAAAAAGGAGCGAGCACCGGGACGGCGCTCTCTTTAAGGTGGGTGGAATGTAACAATCCGAGTTTTACGACGCGTACGACGATCGCGTATCCGATGTCGTAATAATTATTTTTCGAGTTTCCATGAATAAGCGTCGACATTTAAAATTTTATTTGTCGTTGATAAATATTTTTGTATTTTATTATGAAAAATTTGGAAAAGATTTGATAATTTTTATTTTGAACGTTTCGCGAGTCACCGTTTGACCGCGTGTACGTTAACCGTTGCGAGCATCGTAAAAAAAATAAAAAATCCGACGCATCTCGTTATTATTTTTAAGATCGTAAATTTATTATTTTTATGAATGTCGTCATTTTGTTCCTTGTCTAGAGCCGGATTCGTGTTTTAAAATGTACACATTTTATTAAATGTTTTAAAACAAATAAAAGTTTGACAAAAAATAAAATTGGTCTCGAAGAGTAATCCCGAGCCACAGGTGTCGGTTTTTATTTAAATAAAACATAGATGTGTCAAAAATCTAAAAGTGAAAAGAGGGGAGGACTATTTGTGTCAAGTGACCAAAGTGCCACACTATAAATATACCATTTACTTCACATTTTATACATAACAAAACACACACACTTTTGTTTTGCTCTCTCCCACAACCGGCCACCACCACACCGCCGACCACCGCCGCCGGAGACCACCATGGTCGCCGGAAAACTTACATGCAAGTTGATCAATTTATATTTTCCGAATCCCCTCGTCATTTTCTACGTTTTCTACCAAAAATATTCCACATGCAATGGGTATTTTTCTAGTTTTAATTTGGTTCGAGTTTGGTCGAAATGGATTGAAAAACACTAGTAATTGGTGATAAATAAACCTTGTAACAAGTGGGTTTTGTTAAAAATTTATGGTTTTGGTATTTTGGTTCGGTTCGAGTTCGGCAAAGGCAAGAAAAGGGAACGAATCGAGTCCGAGTTTGCTTAATATAGCGTTGTAAGTATTCGTGTTACTATTGTTTCGTTTGTTTCGCGTTTCGATCAATTATTAATATATGTGATGAAATCCGATGAACTTGCGGCGATTAGCTAGATTGTAATTTGGGATGATTGAACGACATGAATATCGTGTATAGGATATATTAGATATGTCGTGGGTGAATTTGTGGTCGAAAAATAGTTTTTGGCGTGTTTTGAAAGTATTAATTTCGAGCAGAAAGTTTGACAGCCCGTTTGGGTGTCGAAAATATTTTTTATCTAATTTTAGGCTTTTGAATATGATAAAGATTTCTTAGACGATCATTTTGATGTAAGGTAGAGCTTCTAACTCCTAATAACGAAGAAGTTATGGCCGATCGAAGTTTGGAAATTTTATAAATTTCCAAACAGCTATTGTGGGGTACTTTATAGCGTATCTTATAATTTTAATTCGCGACGTCTATTTCGGTTCCGATCCGTGAAATTTTCCGGGTTTGGTTCGCTATGATTAATCTGGTTATGATAAGCGTGGAGGGCTTCGTTATGTTATTTCATGACTTGAATAAGTGTATGTATACACTCTCACACAAACACAAGTATCAAAAAGTCTCCCTTTCTCTCTCTCTTGGTGGTTCGGCCGGATATTTAACAACACACACACTCAACATTTGAAATTTGGTAATTTCCCAAATAGTGTAATGATTAGTCTCCAAGACTTTTTTTTTCTACATATACACACTTCTTATAAAAAGGCATAGTAAAATTTGTGTTTCTTTTTCTTCTTGTCTTCCTAGCTCAGCCGAATACAAACACCCCATACACACAAATTATTTTTGGTTTTTGATTAATGAAATCTATCTAAACTTCATTTAAAAATAGTATGGATTAATCAAGAATCAAGTAGAGACATTATTTTCTTGTTCTCTCCTTTCTTTTGGGTTCGAACGAACCAACAAAACCAACACCTTGGTGGTTTTTGATTTTCTAGCAACCAAATATTATTTAGGTGGTCCTAAAATAGCCATCCATGTATTAAGATCACACATGCAACAAGGTTTTATTGAGGTTAATTTTATTTGAGCAAGAGAGATTTTTTTTTGGTTTTGGGTGTTGGAGGTGAGCCGCGGCAAGGGAACAAGAGAAACGAGGCAAACTTTTTATTTTCCGACTTGCTTCCGATAGCATTGTGAGCTTTTTCCTTGATTCCTATTTTTATTATTTTGATTAGTTGATATGATTTTTGTAAATATGTGTATATGTGGTGAAAATGGTTGAAAACTTGCGGCGCATATTGTAGTGAAGTATTGATGTTCAAGTAGGATATTTAGGAAATTATAAGTATTATTAGATGAGATTTTGATGATATTTTGGGACGAAAACAAATTTTAACGCTTATTTTATCGGGTCATTTAAATCAGAAAACAGGATGTGTTATTCGGGGTTCGAGATTCTGGAAAATCAGATTTTGAGTTTTAAAATATTTCAAATTTATATCTTTGCGGACGTTTTGATATAAAATGGGACTTCCAACTCCCAATAACGAAGAAACTGGAGCCGTGTCGACATATACACTTTAATAAGAAAAATCAGTTTTATTAATATTAATTAAATCTGACAGATTTAATAATTTAATGTTTTGAGCGCTTTCGAGTCCGTTTCGGCCTTCCGGCGAAACACGAAAGTTGTTCGTAACGACATTTTACTTTTCCGCGAGGTTTGATAATTTTAAAATCGCGATATAGCGGGTCAAAACTAAAGGTCAACCTAAAAGTCAACAAGTATTATAAATAATATTAATACATTCTGAGCCCGGTCTTGAGTGATAAAATAAGGTAATTTAATATATTATTATAAGTAATTATTTTCGAAGTCGTTATTCGGTTCTAAAAACGGAAAGTCTATATATAGTAACTTTTTGTAATAATTGGAGTGTAATTTCAGCAATAGAAAATTAATAATATGAGTGTTATGAGATGTCGAACTTACTAAAATAGTAGTTTTCTAAAAATAGAAACTTTAGTAAATAACGAGGTGTAAACTTCTAAGAATGGAAAGATAACCGTGATATTATTAAACTCATGATTATAAATAGTATATAGTGAGTACTAAAAATATACTTTGATATTCGAACTTACCAAAAATGGTAACTTTCCTAAAACAGTAACTTTCTAAAAATAAAAACTTACCAAAAATAGAAAGTTTTCAACAAATTGAATTAACTTATAATGGGATGAGAAATAGTATATAAAATATACCAAATGTTAAAGTTTAAGCCGCGCAAGTAGATTTCTCACCACATATACTCATGTAAGTATGTATATAATATACATAATTTCGTCGTAACGACATACGTCTTATTAATCGTATTTTATTCGGATTATGATCGAGCAATGTAATTATAGGTCGTGATCGAGATTGTTGCTGCTTTATTTGCTCTTGGTTTATCTGATTGTGATCGTTGATTAAGGTGAGTTCATAGCCTCGCATTTTTACACTTTAATTGTTTTATAAACCCGCGAGGGAGATAACATGCTTGTTTTTAAAATAGAACACAAGGGAGATTGTAGGCTAGTAGCCTTGATTATTATAAGTTAGTTTAACTCGTTGATGAAAAAGTCCCGCGGAATCATGAATTGTTAACTACCGGGTAATGGTAGACGCTTATACATGGAATAGTACTATTCGGAGGCTGCCACCTCCAATCCGTGACGATTGGCTATCGTCAAGTGTCGGGAATAGGACACAACGGATGCGTTGTATAGAGAGTAATATGCACTTAACGAGGGTGTATAGTGGGCATACTTTGTTGGGAAACATAGACACCAACATATTGATATGGTAACGTTCAATGTCATGAGGCTTATAATAATCCCCTATAACGGTGTCTGATCCACATCGCTATGTAATGATGATTTTAAACGATACTTGTGTTCGGAATTTACATTTATAAACTCTATGGATTCACTCAACATTTTTGTTGACGGTTTAGCATGTTTATCTCAGGTATAAGCTTGTTTATTTGGAAGGGATGAAGTGCGGATATCGAAGGACGTGAGCTTGGTGAACTTTGTACATTGGATACAATGCTTTCAGAAGACAAGATGTCACTTTGCAACTTAATTGAGAATAAGTTTTATGAAAATTTAGTGGGACCTTGTAACTCTGATCTTTTAATGAAAATTTTATTAGTAAACGTTTCTTTTAAAGTCGTTTACTGTGACTCGTGTGCATGTATCATGAAGTAGCACCCCAATCGTTCTATTCCGCTGCGTATCGCATTTTGGGGGTGTTACAGATTGGTATCAGAGCACGAGTTGTAGATTGAGATCACCTGATTTCAATTTATTTTCTGACCAATAAATACTCGAGGAAAAGAATCGGAAGCAATTGGCTGAACCATAGAAAAGCCAACGACATGAGCAAGAACCCGGAACGAGACTATGGATCGGGAGTTGCGAGCCTAAGATTGAGGAAGGATAGTTTTGAACTGAAAGCCAAAATTTCTAAAGGAGCTTTGAGAAAGACACTGTTAGCGGTTCGGATAATGATGCGAACGAACACATTGAGAAAGTTCTCGAAATTGTTGACTTATTCCACGTTCCTAACATCACTGAGGATCAACTAATGCTCCGAGTCTTCCCTATATCCTTAACCGGATCTGCAAGTCGTTGGCTAAGAAACAAACCAACTATTTCGATCAAAACTTGGGAAGATCTTAAAACTAAGTTTTCAAACAAATATTACCCACCTGGTTGAACTGCGAAAAAAAATAAAAAAACAAAAAAAAAAAAAAAAAAAAAAAAAAAAAAAGAAAAAAAAAAAAAAAAAGAGAAAAAAAAAAAAAAAATGGAGGAAATCAACAACTTTCAGCAAGAACTAGATGAAACCCTTTATCAAGCTGGAGCGCTTTAAAGAACTCTTGATGAAGTGTCCTCAACACTATTTGACTGAGTTGTAGGAGGTAATTTTGTTCTACAATGGGTTGGATGTTCCAACACGACATATTCTTGACTCAAGAGGTGCCATTCTAACTAAGACAACTACAGATGCTAAAAAGGCCATCCAAGAAATGGCAAAATACTCTCAAAAATGGCATAATAGAATATAACACCCCGTGTTTTAGGACAATGTACGATGTTAATAAAGTCACTATTTATTTTTAGTATTGTACGCGTTTGTTTTAATGGAAATCCGTTAAGATTAAATCGCAAAAAACAAAAAAAAAAAAAAAAAAAAAAAAAAAAAAAAAAAAAACAAAAAAAAAAAAAAAAAAAAAAAAAAAAAAAAAAAAAAAAAAAAAAAAAAAAAAAAAAAAAAAAAAAAATCTAAAAATGATCATACAATGTAAACGGGCATTAAACAATTAAATATTTACATCAAGCAAGTGTTATATGATTATTTAGAGGATAATTAATAACATTTTTCATCTTATTTTATGGCTACGTAAAATGCTTACTTTCACGATAAAACGCGTTTCGGCCATTCCCAGAAATGCACAAAACATAACTACGCTTAAACGAATACCAATTATACCCAAATACCCAAAATAATCAATAAAACATCACATTAATGTATAATGTGTGGCCGAATTTATTACAAGATAGGACCAAGAATTCCAACTTGCTCAAAATATCTAGCTTAAGAAAGATCATAGGGAACCAACTCTTACACCATGAACCACTTGGCTAATTAACCTTGTGCAAGGGTTAGAAAGTCAAGTAAATATCTTATAACCTCTCCTATATATATTCATGCATGCATAAGTGAAGTTTCATACTCTTTTACTTAAGAAAATTTCACATTTCCTTTCTCCTTTCTCTCCCAAAACCCACGGCTCAATTAACAAACATAATCAATCCATACAAAACTTTTATACAATCCATACAACCCTTTACACATCAATCCTAAGGCACACTAAGGTGTTTGCAAGCATTGGTTCTTCATTTGCAAGGATTTAAGAAGAAAAGGGAAGATTAGGGTTTCAAACCTAATCTTGGGTTTATAAGCTTGTAAGCTTTGGTTTTGAATCTAAACACGGGTTTAGCATTTATTTCTCATCTCATACATCATCCCTAAGGTCTTCCTAATTCCTTCATACTTTTATTTCTTATGATTTTATGTGTAATATGTTAATTATGGCTAAATCACCACTAAGGACTTTTTAATATGTAAAATGAGTTATTACTTATGTTTATGATTTTATGCACTTATTCTTATGTCATATGGTTATATATATCATGGAAAAATGAATGTAAAAGTATGTTAACATATGGTTTAAGTATAAACATGTTTAGGTAATAATTAGGGTTTTATAAGGTTACTTAATTATTCACATGTGAAAGTAATGAAACTAAATTGTTAAACTTGTTACAATGACTTTATAAGGACTATGGATGAACTTGGACATTATTATAAGTATCACATATGTTAAAAATAGCTATTAGGGTTTTTAAAGTAAACTACTAAATTAAATAATACATAAAACAAGGTTTTTATAAAGATATACACATGAATACTTAGGGGCTGTTTTGAATCCGAAATTCATACAGTGGGTTTGACATAATATAATAATAATACGTCTCGTGACGATTCCAAAATGATAAGAAACTCGAAAAACCGATTTATAACGAAAAAGATACGTTAATTACGAGTTTACGACTATAAATACTTTTATAAAACTATTTTTATAAAAGTTACTATTCATTACAGAAACTAATATTTTTAAAACATCTAAAATATGATATAACTTTTAATTACGAGATCGTACTCGAAAGAATCGCTAAAAACGGAACTATAACGAATAAACTACGACGTTTACGATAATTAAAGTTTATAAAAGTAATTTTATAAACTATGAACAGTAAAAAGCACTATTCATCAGTGGGATTAACTTTATAAAATATAATACATCTTTTAATAACAAAGACGTACTCGAAGGAATCACTAAAATCGGGATTAAAACGAATAAGTTATTACGATTACAAGTTTACGCTAATTAAAACTAAAAACGAGTATATAGCTGTTGTGAATAGTAAAAACACTATTCATCGCAGAATATCAAAAACTTGAAAATGTAATATTTTGATCACTCGTCTTACTACGAAGACGTGGACGTAAGAAACGCGAGCAACGGACTTAAAACGACCAAATTAGGTCATTTTTACGAAAAGTATATTTATAAACGTTTTCACTTTATAAATATTATTTTACTAAAACGATTAGTCGGTGATTATGCTATATAGAATATTGAGTGGTTATCAAAGTGCTATAATACTAGGGAGTTTCATAATGAGGCCTCTTCGGATGGCGTATCGACGAGTTGTTGGATTTACGATTTAAAGTGTCCTAACTCCTCGTACGTCATGTCATGACCTCTTTAATTATGATAGCCCGAACGATAGTACGATGTAACAACTATAAGATTATATTCAATGTTATTAATTAAAGTACTCGGTACTTATACGACCTTAATTTAAATAGGTTGCATCTAAACGTTTTGCGTGACGTTTTATCTGTGATTATTTGGACTATCTGTACTCAAGGTGAGTTCATAGCCCCACTTTTTACAGTTTTACTGATTTACTATTATTTGGGGTGAAAACATGCTTTGTTTTATAAATTGGACGCAAGTGTTTCGGGGGATAACAACTTTGTTTTTAATAAATTGGCGCAAGTGTTTTTAATATAATTGATTAATGGGTTTGCTAATAAGCGATAACCCTACCTGAGCCTAATATCATGAACGTCAATTGCCAAAGATGTATTTGTTAATAGCATTAATGTGATGCGCGAATGTTATAAAAATCTATTGGATTAACCTCCCCGTTTGGGTGATTAGCTATCACCGGGAAACGAACTTGAACCATTCGTACTTGGATGTTGCGGGTTATACAACATCTGTACGGCGCAAAAAAACTGCTAAAATAGCAATATAGGTTGAGCTACAGTTCATGAGCTTAGACTGCAAATAGTAACCTAGTTTTGTATTGTTGGCATATGTTGTAACATCACAGGAAAGTCTTGCGGTCCTGCATAATTTAAATACATAAACCTATGAATTCACCAACATTTTGTATGACGTGTTTTAAGCAATGTTTTCAGAGTCAATAGGCACAGGTGCCCAGGATGCATTGGATTATGTATTTGGAAGGCCCAAGAACTTGTTAAAGATTGATGGTGCATCATGTTTAGGAAATAATGTTATCCTTTGTAATAGATTAAACAAAGAATCAAGTAACAAGCTATAAGCTTTTGTAATATGTCTTTTAATAAAATCCAATGTATCAATTTAAAAGGCTTTTTGTGTCGTTTTTTATATATATCTTGTGCATTGGAACCATGAAGTAACACGCCCCGGATCCTTATTCCGCTGCGACCCATTTTGGGGGGTGTTACAGCTTACAATATTTAAAATATGCACATTTGTTTTGGGCCTAATTGTTTTTATAAAAATTACAAACTTAAGTACAATGCTAAATCTATAATAAAACATCAATAAAACTTTATTTGATATTTATTTGCGTAATATATATATATTTCTAAGATGCGACATACTTTAGGTTGCATTTTAAAGATTATCCCGACTCCCTACGCATATTTTTGTTATCAGTTTATCGAAATCGCTAAAAGGTGAGTTCATAAGCCCCATTTTTTTACTCATTACCTATTTTATAAACACCTTGGGGAGATACATGCAACATACTTTACTTATGGACGCAAGTGTTGTAAAAACTGTATTCTTTTTTCTGATATTATTATATGCCTAAGTACCTTATCCCGTGCCAATAAGTCCCTATATCAAGAACCATTAATCACTTTTGTGAATAACGCGAATGCCTGTGAATAGATTCTTTGGGACTGCCAATCCCTGTCTAGGTAAGCAAGAAACAATACCATACTCAAATTAGACACTTTAACATCTTAAATTAATACTTGGGAGTTCGCACAACACCTAAATGTCGAGCATCACAAACATGATTGGGGTTTGCCATAATGTTAAGGTTCAGGTGTCATGAACTTAGTGCAATAATAAATGCTTTCAACTTTTGAATGTGATTCACTAGTCAACTATAACTGAAATCTTGTGGTCCACTGTTTTATTTATAAAACCTATGAATTTCACTCAACATTATTTGTTGACCATTTTTAGCATGTTTATCTCAGGTCGTTAAGGTATATAACTCGGATGGAAGTCGCATGGATATTTTTAAGACTCTGCACAATATATTACCATTCGATAACTTTTCTAAAAACATTATGAAATGTTTAAAATTTTGGGACCTTGCACTTTTATAAACTCTGATGTTTTATTATATATCGAATGTGTAATTTTTCAAAACGTCTCATTTAGAGGTCGTTTTCTATAACTTGTACTATGTGCTATGAAGTAGCATCCCCGGTTACCTTCCACTGCTATTCGATTTTGGGGGTGTTACAGAGTATAACAACCCATAAATTCTAGGTCATTATTTAATCTTACACTTTTACTATTTATTTCAATTTCGTATAAATTTGACTTTTTCGGTTAACCAGATAGATTATCTCATGTTCGTAGTAAAATGTTTATTAAACGTGAACCGACTTTAGATTAAATATCCGTCTACGTGCTCTACGTATTTTATTATTTTACATAAGTATCCTATATATTGTAATTTTATTTTTATCATTTATGTTTATGCTTCGTGGTTATGCCTAAACTCTTGAAATATTTTACGTTTTTACCCGTCAGCTCTAAGACTACCTACTTATTCAAAATTTTATACAAAATAATCCCGTAATACTTCCCCTTTCCCATAAACCACGCCTAAAACCACCCTCATGGACATGTGTCCATGAGGTGGTTTATCATCTAGTTATGCATGCACATAGTGGGACACTTGATAAATAAATTTTGCATGTCTATGGAGTTACTTCATCAACACAACTAACATTTTATTATCACTAGATCAAACACACAATTTCTCTCTCTCCCCTTGTTCTTTCCGTCCCACTTAGACCACAACATCACGAATCTATATCAAATTTTTTAGTTAAAAATTACCAAAAGTTAAAGATTATCAAGACAAACTAGTAATCTTGGTGTTAAATCTCTTATAAATTATCAATAAATCATCTTTATAGGGTTATAGTAGATGTTATTCATGGGATGTTGGTTAAGTTCTTCATAGTTATTTAGAGGTTCATCCAAGTATAATCTTGGTTAGGTTAGATTTTTAATTGGGTAAAAGAAGCTAGTACAAGTTTGGTTGATTTGTTGTAACTCATCTTCACTTATTTTCTTGTAAGAAATTTGCTTCATTTGTTAACCTTATTTTTCATGTAAGTATTCATAAATTTTATTTAATTTTTGAGATTTTCTTTATTTTATATATTTTATGTATTTATTGTAAAAATATTGGCATTGTACTTGAAATTTTGGAGCAAGAAACTTGATAAAAGTTGATTTATAGCACTAGAGACAGTTTGAAGTTAGTAGGTTGTAGATGGATTCTGGAAAAATTTGTATACGATGGTAACTAGAGAAAAATTTAGTGATGTAGGTATTTATTTTAGCTCCGTTTCTCCGTGTGACACTCGCCGCGACAATACCCGATAAATTTACTAGAAAATAAACGGTAAAAGTTATCCGAAACTGAACACCTGATGTTATTTGATTATAACTCTAAAAATTTGTATAGAAGTCACTGTTTGGATAAAAATAAAATTGGTAGAGGACTGTCTAACTTAGATTTTTACATTTGAATTGGCCCTAACGGACTTACGGTTTAGGAGATATGGTCGTTTTCCCAGGACGGTAGTAAACTGGAATTCAATCGGATTTGGTACTTGTTAAGGTATTGACCATTTGACCTTATTTTTTTTAAAAACCGAACTGGTCGGACCTACATATCAAAAAAGTAAACTCATTTACCTTTCCGTAGATGTAAGAACCACATCAAGACCATTTACGGATTAGGAGTTACAAGTTTTTGTAATGGGACTAAACCAGAAAATTAGATAAGCCCATGTTAATGGGCTTACAATATTTAAAATATGGACATTTGTTTTGGCCCAATCGGTTTATAGAAATTACAAACTCTAAGTACAATGCTAAATCTATACAAAAACC
The DNA here is from genome assembly GCA_026074375.1 of Tanacetum coccineum. Classification (NCBI taxonomy): domain Eukaryota; kingdom Viridiplantae; phylum Streptophyta; class Magnoliopsida; order Asterales; family Asteraceae; genus Tanacetum; species Tanacetum coccineum. Next base: position 55,059 of record BQNB010016609.1, on the reverse strand, counting down.
TTATAAAACTAATTTATATATATTTGCATAATATTTAATTATTCTAAGATGCGACATTACATTTAGGATTTTTCCTGACTCCCGACACTTATTTTCGTTATCTTTCATCGTATCGCTAAGAGGTGAGTTCATAGCCCCATTTTTTACTCATTAACTATTTTATAAACTCCTTGGGGGAGATAAATGCTACTTACTTTTACAGTTTTACTTATGGACACAAGTGTTTAAAACTGTATACTTTTCCTGATATTATTATTGCCTAAGTACCTCTAGTTCCATTCAGCCTCCTATATCATGAACCGTTTAATTACCTAATTATAGGTAAACAAGAATGCGTGAAATAGATCGTATTAAGACTGACAACCCCGTTCGGGTGTAAGCAGAACTAATACCAACGACAAACGACCATTTACATTTAATTACTACCTTTGGGTGTTCGGCACAACACCCTATTTCGGTGTACAAACCTGATTGGGGTTTGCCATAAATGTTTAATAGGATCCAGGTGTCCATGGACCTTAGTGAATAATAAATCTTTGATCTTTTTAAATGTGTTTCACTAGTAAACTATAACTGAAATCTTATGGTCCACTATTTTATTTATAAAACCTATGAATTTCACTCAACATTATTTGTTGACTATTTTTAGCATGTTTATCTCAGTTCCTTAAGGTATATAACTTAGATGGAAGTCGCACGGATATTTTGAACACTCTGCACTATATACTACCATTCTATAACTTTTCTAAAAACATTATGAAATGTTTAAACTTTTGGGACCTTGTACTTTTATAAATTCTGATGTTTTATTATATATCGAATGTGTAATTTTTCAAAACGTCTCATTTAGATGTCGTTTTCTATAACTTGTACTATGTGCTATGAAGTAGCATCCCAGATTACCTTCCACTGCTATCCGATTTTGGGGGTGTTACATGTATCTTATATACATTTAGTTGTATATACTCGTCCAACGGAGAATCTAGTTTTGCACTAACCTTATTTTTAGGTTTTCAATCATACCTTGACGCCTCGAATAAGTGGGAGCATTCATCAAGAAAAAGCATGCAGCATTGCATTCATCCATTTGATATTCTTCTATTGCAATCATAAAATCTTGATACACGGATTCGTTAGCACCAAGGTCAATAATCATAGGAGTGCAATGAGCTAGGGGGAGCTCGAGGGTATCAAAGTAGATATCTTGGAGTTTTGAACAAGGATAATAGAAGAATAACTTCACTAGGGATGATGCAAGCTCGCCTTTCTGGGGAGAAGGAAGTTAAACGAGTAGTGCAGTAAAGACACTAAGGCACATTGGAGCACACACCTTTTTGTTTCAACAAAAAGAGGAGAAGGAAGTGTAAATGAGTAACTTTTAAATTTTACTATATGTTACACTTTAATATTTTCATCATCAAAAGAGGGAGATTATTAGTGCAAATATTACAATATTTAAACTAAACAAGCCCTTTAGTTTTAATAATGACAAACAAGTAACTTGTAATACATAACATAAAATGCGCAAGTTACTCGTGACCACAACTCATAAACGCATACATTCATCAACACCTCTTGACGTCTCGAGTCCACTTATGCTTCAGCAAAAGGTACGAATATGTTTGTTATGTTGCATTATAATCAACCCATTTAACAAACCATTGAGAATGATTCAAATACTTTTTAGAGTCACTAAAATATTTTCAAGGTCAATCATTCTTTTTTGAACATCGGTTGGCATTTTCATACAAAGTATGAACACGTTTTTATAATCTAGCAAAACCCATTTGGTCATGCATACTAGTTTAATCATTTTCATAAACCCATGTAATCTTACTTACATCTCTAATAAATAAATGATTTTAAGTAAACACAAACTTAATAAGTTATTAGTTGCATTAGTGAATACGACAAAATAAAATTAATTATTTTTATAAACAATCTTTCCATATCTAAACAAATCTTTTCAAATCTATCAAATCTTTTCAAATCTATAAAATCTTTTTATATTAGTGTTAATAAAGATTTTGCTTCTAGAAGCATGTACTTAATATAATATTAAAGTACAATTAAAATATTTTGTAAAGATATCCGGTTAACCACAAATACATAATAACAACTAGTTTTTTTAAGCTGCATACACACGGATCCACCAAATACAAAGGCGGATCCACCATACCTGGATCCGTGGATTTTCAAAAAACGGCCAGATTTGGGTTTTCTATAAATACCACCCATTTGCATACTTTTTGAGCATCTCTTTTCACAACCATTCTCTCACATATTTTCACACATTTAGGGATCATTATAATCAAGTTTTTATAATGTAAAAACACAATTAATCATGTCTTTTAAACTCCACTAACCCTTGATTATAATGCTTCTAACTTTCATTTATTGCAAGCATGTTTCGGCATGATCATCCATTCAAGCAAGCTTAGAGATATTTCCATCCTCATCCACCATTACCACATATATGAAGATCTATCACAACAAGCAAAGAGACTTATCATCTTCATCAACAACATCATTCTTAGTGATCTAGATGTTTAGTTTAGGTTTTTACATCCAATTGACACTTATGTATTAGATCATCATTAAACACCTTTGTTTATCATTCATTATACAATAAACTAAATGTTAGTTACTTTATGTGTTTAGGCCATAAAACACAAGGTTTGTTATGTTGGGCCATAAAACATAACGGGTTTAGTTATACCCGAAAAAGGTCTCGGTATTTAGCTTTGTATCAGAAAAAGTGTACTTGAACGTTAGGGTGTGCTACTACCTTGAAGTTAGGAACTCGGTATATAGCTTAGTGTATTGGAATAAAGTGGTAAAACATGTTTTAGGTTTTCCCTCCGCCTAAAAGGAGCTTGTTAATCTAGTGAAGTAACTCTCGAGTTGGGTACTCGAGGAGTGGAGTAGGGCGAAAAGGAGCTTCGTAGCCGAACCATTATAAATCATCACGTCCGGTTTGCACTTTCTTTTACTTATCGCTTTACATTTATATTTGATTTTATCGCTTTATATTTATATTTGCATTGCGTCTATGTTTGTGTTATATATTGTGTTGTGGTGATATGCTTTGTTTTATGCTCTTTAGTATATTTATTGTAGTAGAACTAATATGGACACCTTTCATATTATGCCATACTTAATTGGTTGTTTGATACAAAAGTTTTAAGTTTTTAATGAAAACGTATTCACCCCCTCTTATTGAATAAGCTTGAATAATTCCAAAAATAAATTGACACTAATTTATTAAAAGCACGCAAAAGTTGTCGAATAAACTTCAGGCAATTCTTAAAATATATTGACACGGATTTACGTAAAGTGGCGTAAGTGTTTATGTCTTAAAGTGAGTCACAGGTAAACTATACACAAGGGCGAATGCATGCCTACTATATGAGGGTGGGGCGGTGTCCTCTATGGCTAAACCAACGAGATGAGACTTTAGTGTATTTTTTCTAATTTTGAGCTTTTTTTAAGTGCCACACACCTAAAACTCAAATTTCCCCCACCCGTTTATCAAAACCCAACATTCAACACTCTAAAACCTTATAAATATTTCATCTCTACGGTACAATACTTGATTTAATATTTTCGATCTTAGTTTTTATTGTCGCATTTTGTTGCTATTATCAAAAAAAATTGCACTGACAATTTAATTTTCTTGTTCTGCCACTAGAGGATAATCTATACAAGGCATGGGAAATGTAGAAAGTCTCTTATTTGAAGGTCATCACCATGATTTAAATGCTATGCAAGAAGTAGTGGTGTTCTACAAAGGATTAGACGTGCCTACACGCAAAATGCTAGACTCGCACGGTCATATTCCGAAAATGACCCCTGCTAATGGGGAAAAGGCCATCCAATATATGTCTGACCATTCTCAAGTGAAAAGCCCTTGACTCGGTTCAAGGGCTGGCCGGCGGTTGGGGGCGACTAGCAGCTTTTACGGTTTTTGTCATTGTTGTTTAATTCGTATAAAATAAACCGTGGCTCGTTAGAAGTCGTGCCACATATCGACAGTAATTATTTGAGTCTTTTATAACTTATAAATATTTCCAAAACTAGAATCTTAATAGAATTTTAAAAACGATATCATGGAAGTGTCAAGGGTCAATATTGGGATTTCTCGTAAAAAAGATTTACTCGAGTCAAGGGCGTTTCATCAAATGAGGGTGATATGATAAATTTAATCTGAATTACTTATTTATTGTTGGAATTAAATTATTAAACAACACAAAAAGGAAACATAATTAATAATTATGAGACGGTGAGAGTAATATTTAACATGTGAATTTCATTTTTTCTTTATATTTGTAATCATGCTACTTATGTAAGACTAATGAACATGATCATTCTTTAAAAATGATCTAAAAGTTAATGAAAACAAATCTTATATGAAGTGTATAATAAATCATATGACCATTACCGGTTTCTTTTTGTTTAATGAATTAAGGAAATTGTAATATCAAATTAATACTAAATGAGTTAACATGATAATCAAGAACTACGGTAATGAAATTTACCTCTCATAATTGAACCATGATTATCAATGAACATCAAATCAATATTATTATTGCTTACAATTGATTTTTTTAAAGCTTTCATGCTGATAAAATGTTTAAAAGAAAATTAAAGAGATTGAAGATGAAAGAGAAAATTATTATTTTACTGACAATTCTAGAGGTTAAAACTATATAGTATTTATAAAGTAGATAGATATTTATAAACTCTAAACGGTGAGTTGAAGATTAAGACACAATATACCATTATACTACATTATTATACTTACAATAATTCATCAATTCTTATTTCTCATCTCTACCACTTTTGTCTACTTTCGTAATTGGTAGTAAAAAAATTCATTTATATAATGAAAGTACAAAATGTTACGTCTTGTAATGCAAGTACCATCATATTATATTGAACTGCTTGCATAAATGGGCCATTGGTCGCCAAATTTTTTTTTTGAACAGCAACTATTATAAAACTAACTAGCAAGAAGCTAGAAAAAGAATTACAAAGAGATCAAATAATGGGTGTTGCAACCACTATCCCAACTAAAGTAAAATTACATCTAGAAAGGCACGCAATGAAAGAGCCGCGAAACAATATCTCAAAAAATAACATCTTACGAGGGACTTTGACGAGAAAGCAACTGATTACGAAACATCCATAACTCTCCCACAAGTATATATAAAGGAAACTCCTTCCCAGCAAACCTTTAACTATAGAAGCTTAATCCAGATGAATTGAGACCAATTAAGCCAATCAGTATACGAACCAAGGGGCGTCCATAATAGATTCCACCAGCGGCATACGAGCCTGACGATATCCATAGCCAATCTGCAACTGAAGAACAAGTAGCCAATTATTAGACTCTTAATCAGTGGCGGATCCAGGAATTCGAAGGAGGGTATGCACAGTATGGGTAAAGTTGTTAAAAAAATTGGTCTTTTGGTTGCGGATTCTGGGTCAGGTTTTTTTAGTTTCAAATTAGGCGCTGATGACATCAAATAATGTCTATTTTATAGCATCATTTATCCCGTCTTTATTGCTCATTTTACATTATTTATATATGAATTGGTACTTAATCGATTATATTTGTTAACTGCAGTAATTATCTAGCATTTGGTGAAAGTTAGCTAAAAGGCACGAATTTTGGAGCACAAACGAAGAGTTCAAGAATGTCTATTGATTCAGACAACCTATATGTGGTATCATTCTAGAAGCATATGCCGTATCCAAGACTTTGACGAACTAAAAGACCATTGCCTGACTTTGAAGAATACGTCGTATCCACATCAACGATACGACGTATATAATACTTTGGTCAATGAAGAAGAACCAACTAGTTTTTCCTCGATACGTCATATCCAGCAAGAAGATACGACATATCCGTGCCCTAACTTCACAAGACATCCATGAAGAGAAGAAAGCTATACGCCATATCCAGAAGACCTATACACTGTATTCACCGACAATCCAAGAATATTCTGGAATATAATAATCGTGGATCCCACGCCAAGTTACCCCAATATGCTATATTGAACCCTTTCAATACGGCGTATCGACCTTTTTCCAGACTCTATAAATACAAAACCCTAAAACTCATTTTAGGTATGCTTTTAACCACCAAGTTCGATTCTCAAAAGATCTAAGAAGCCAAAAAAGTCCTGCAAAGTGCTCCAATCTATAGGAAAACTGTTGTAATCTCTATACTCTAAATACATGTTCAGTTAGCTTTATGTTTAATCGTTCGTATATGACATTTGTATAAGTTACAATGACCATCGGCTAATACCTTTAGGTATTAGCCATGCTTATGATAATTTAATGTTTGGTTTATTTATTTAGATTGTTTGCTTATTCGTTTGCGATGATTATGTATTATCACATACATACTCCATTTATGTGTTTAATTATGTGTTTAACCCCATCATTTCAACAAATCAGGGAATATAATTATAAGCCGTTAGCTAGTGTAAGGACAAACGAACAGTATCGGTCACATTCATAATATCCGTAGATATTGCTCGAAGTATAAGTTTTTGGAACCTAGAAAAGGTAGAAAGTCCAAGGCCCATGGAGAGCCCATGTTCAAGCCCATGGCTGGCCTACGTAATGTATTTATACCCCTCTCCACACCTTGGAGAGGGTTGGTTGTTCACTTGTTCATTTTCTAATATAATATTATTCTATTTCCTTTCTCTCTCTAAGAGTTCAATCCTTCCACTCTCTCTAGTTTTCTTGTCATATATTTGTGAGATAAAAAATCATATATTCTACAATTGTATCAAGATTCATGATGTGATTTAGCTTGGTTTGTGTGCGTTTAATTACTTGCATTTGGCATGAGTTTTTGGTACAACCATTACAAGAGATTTTCATCTTTTGTGGGTTTTTAAACCATAAAGATATAGCCTTTCATCTTTGTTTATCTTAGTATAGGGTAGTTGTACAAGAAAAAGTTTGGACAAACTCAAAAATATTCATTTTTTGTTGTTTTTGGTTCGAAAAAGGGTTTTAGGTACAAGAATCTTGATTTCAATTTTTTTGTATTTAACATGTGAAGTACAAGTGAAATCGGGTAAAAACGTCAAAAATTGTGTCTTTAAGTGATTTAAAGTTTTTAAAGACGGCTTTTTATACACACTGTTTGAATTCGGCGATTTATACGTGTTGAATACGGCGATTTATACGTTATTGAGTACAGCTATTTATACGTGTGTGAATTTGGCGATTTATACGTGATTGTATACGACGATTTATACGTTTTTCAATCCGGCAATTTATACGTGTGTTAATCCGGCGATTTATGCTTACGTGTATACGGCGATTTATACATAATTAATTTTGGCGATTTATACGTATCCTAAATGGCGATTTATACTTTACTCTGAATTCGGCGATTTATACTGGTCTATACGGCGATTTATATGTGTTCACTGAATCCGGCGATTTATACAGTCAGTATACGGCGATTTATACCATATTTCAAACGGTGATTTATACATTCTTCTTAGGGTGATTTATACATTACACTTGGGTGATTTATACACTTACCTTAGGAGATTTATATCAAATTGCCATGGAGATTTATACGGTTTTTCTTTGATTTGTACAATCCAGTAAAGTATTCAATTATTTTCTTGGTTTTATCAAGAATTGTAAAATCCCGTGTAATCTAAAGACTCATTTACTAAAAGCAATCAACAATTTAACACAACAACCTCTAATCACTGAACGATCAAAAGGTTATCTTTTCTCAGTCAATCAATCAATTCAAAATGACAACTTTAGCAGAATTTATGATCATTGTCGGTACGGACAACCATCCTTCCATGTTGGAGAAATCTTTATATGACTCTTGGAAAAGTCGTATGGAATTTTACATGGAGAATATGGTGAATGGAAGAATGATTCTTGACATCATTGTTCAAAATGGGTTCACTGTTTGGCCCTAACTAATACTAAGAGATTGTACCACTAGGAAAAAGACTTACGCTGAACTTTCTGCTTCTGAGAAGCTTCAAGCTAATTGCGATTGCAAAGCTACCAATATCGTTCTTCAAGGTCTTCCACTGGATGTATATGCTATTGTCAATCATCATAAAGTTGCAAAAGAGATTTGGGACATAGTTAAGCTTCTTATGCAAGGAACAAAATTATCATTACAAGAAAAGGAGTGTAAGTTGTATGACGAGTTTAATAACTTTACATTTGTGAAGGGTGAAACACTGTATCAGTACTATTGGAGATTTGATCAACTCATCAACAACATGAATGTTATCAATATGTCAATGAGACCAGTTTAAGTGAATACAAAGTTTCTGAACAGTCTTCTACCAGAATGGAGTAAGTTAGTGATAGATGTGAAGCTGTTAAGAGATTTGCATACAACAAACTATGATCAATTGTACTCATACCTCGAACAACATGAGATGCATGCAAATGAAACTCGCTTGATGCGTGAAAGATACCAAGATCCTCTTGCATTTGTTGCTAACTACCATCAATCACCGTCTCAACTTCACAACTATCACTCTCAATTCAATCCTACACAGCTTCATTAACAATCATACATGGTTCCACAAGTTCACTCTCCTCAACCATACCCACAATTGTATCCACCACATCATCCATCACAACCACAAATAAATCATTCATCCGTTCCACCATCACAACAATATCAGTCTCATTAAACCTCATATGTTCTACAAATTTCTTACACCTCACCTCAACCTTCAACACAACCATTGACTGAGTTTACTACTCAAATGAACTCCTGTTCCTCTGATCTTGTGTTAATCAATGAGATGAATCTAATTGCTAACTCAAAGAGTCAATGCTTTTCTCATAGCTGTAGCTTCTTCAAGGTTCCTTTCAACCAACAATCAACTTAGCACTTCCTTAAATCCGAGAAACCAGACCACCATTCAAGATGGCAGGGTTACTGTACAACAAGTTCAAGAGAGGCAAGGACAAATTTATGTTGGTAATAGATATAAGGGTAATGCTACTAGTTCTGGGGGAAATAATGTAAGAGGGCAGGCAAGGGTGATTAAATGTTATAATTGTCAAGGTGAAGGCCACATGGCTAGGCAATTCACTCAGCCGAGCCTAGGAATGCTGACATGGATAAAAGGAAAAGCAAAGATTGGCTATACACATGAAGCTGGACAAATTTTGGATGAAGAGAAACTAGCATTTCTTGCAGATCCAAGCATTCCAGAAAGTTAAACTACTCAGACAACTATTCCAAACACTGCTGCTTTCTAGAATAAGGATCTTGATGCTTATGATTTTGACCGTGATGATGTCTTGAATGCCAAAACGGTTCTCATGACCAATCTTTCCAACTATGGTTCTGATGTTATCTCAGAGGTACCTCATTCTGACTCCTATCATAATGATATGGATAATCAAAGTGTGCATGCAATGCATGATTTTGAACAAATACTAGTTGTTGATTTTTCCAATAATAAGATACATAGTGATAGCAATATCATTTTGTATTCTTAATATTTGCAAGAAACACAACTGGCAACTGTTCAAGAAACTAATTTGTCTATACAACAAGATTCAATTATTTTATCTTTGATTGAACAAATGTCAGAACAAATGATTAATCATGTAATAATTGGGAAAAGGCTATTCAAGAAAAGATAATGAATCCTTAATTGACTGACATGAGATATTATAAAGAAACGAGTCAAAACTTTTGAACAACATCTTAATATTGATTTAAGAGCACATGTAAAAAAATGATTGATTCTTATATTGATGAATATGAATTAAGGAAAACATTGCACTAAGCAGCAAATTGCCTCACTGAAACAAAATCCTTTCTAATACAAATCAAAAGAAAAGGAATCTTTATGCAACAAATCATGTTTTTAAAAATGAATCAAATGAAAAGGAAAGTAAATATATGGATAAAAAAATTGATTTAGAAAAGAAGATTAAGGAACTGGATAATATTTTTTACAAAGTGGGTCAATCTACTCAAACAGTGCACATGTTAAAAAAGCAACAAGTTTTTTTATCATGACACTCACAAACAAGCTCTTTGTTATTAAAATCTGTTTTATCTCAAAAAGCTCAGCGGATTAAACTGACCTTGTATGATGGTAGTGTTTATATCAATCAACATTTGCTAATTCCCTATGTTTGAAGATGAAGAGACATTGATTTTTGAAAGAAGTAAGTGATCCCTAAAGTGCAGCAAAAAAAAACGACCCAATTTCAAAAGAAAAGAAAGTTAATACAACTCCAATTAATTATGATGAGTTAAATCGATTATCTAAAGATTTTGGTAAACGTTTTGTTCCACAACAAGAACTGTCTGATGAATAAGCTTTCTGGTTACAAACTTTGCACCCTAATACTGACCAATCTGCTACGTCACCTGTCAAAATTGAGGTTCCTTAGGAACTTCCTAAGGTAAGCCTGGTTAATACAAGTCTTAAAAAGCTTAAATACCATCTTTGCCAATTTTACAAACTGGTGAAAAAGCGAATACACCTGATCATAACCAGAAGGGGAATAGGGGTTTGAACACACAAAAACTGTTTTTCTGAATGAAATAATCCCATTTTTAAAGACATTAAAAGACATATTCAATATTTTTGATAAAGACCTTTTAAAAGAAGTAACGGAAGTACAAACAGTTTTTAACCAAATGGAAGCTGCTGTTTAAAAATCTTTTGTAGACAAATAGTGTTTTGAAATTCAAAAGAAATAACTTTTTCTTAAAAATGATTGACTCTTACAAAAAAATCATGTCTCAAGATGTTATGATATGTGTGATGAATTCTACTGCTGTTTTTGATGATGTGAATGTGGACTAGCAAAGTAGTGAATCTTATGTGAAGTGTTTAGATCTTGATGCTGAGCTTTTGAACAAACAAATGCTATATATCGTTTCAAAAATTTTATACACAACATGAAAAATAATGTCTTTCTTTACATTAACACAATAATAATTTGAAAGCTCAGCTACAGCTAAGACACTGACAAATTATAAGTTGAAGATAAATCAAATCTAAGAGAGAAAATGACAAGAAGAGAAAGTCAAACATGAAAATGGATAAATTTTTTTTAAACAGACTATAAACATTGAATTGGAGCATAGTGTGGCAAAATTACTTTCTGAAAATGAGCGTTTACATAAAGAAATTGAGCATCTGAAAAAGATTTACAAAAATCAATTTAATTCAATTAAAAAGATACGTGTTCTTTCTAAAGAACACGGTAACTCTTTGATTGCTTAATTAAACTCTAAGTCTTTAGAAAATGCGGATTTAAAACGTCAAATTCAAGACAAGGTTTTTGTGATTACATCATTGAAAAATGATTTATGAAAATTAAAAAGGAAAGAAACTGTTGAAAATGCTGCACAAAATACACTTTCCACCACAGATTTGCTCTAGCATGTTCAAGCTAACTTTAGATCACGTTTAGCTCCAAGATATTTACAAAATAGGGAAGCTCACATATACTATCTTAAGCATACTCAGGAACAAGCTGACATACTTTGAGGAATAGTCAAATAAGTTAAAGCAAAATAGCCTTTAGATAATGTGTTAGACCATGCCTGTAAGCATGCAAAATGAATTCAGGAGTTACTTGTATATGTTCGAGATACGTGCCCTAATACAATTAAACTTAGTAAGAAAAAGGTTGCTGTCACACCTATGAACAAGGTCAAGAAAGTTAGGTTTTTTGAACCTCTCTTATCCTCAAGCAACAACAAATAGGTAGAGTCATCTAAAACATCTAATTCTAACACCTGTGTTGTCTTCTATAAGATTGAAGTGTTCTACTAGTACTTGCATATCACAGCCTACAGGAAATAAAAATAATGATAGAATCTCGCAAAAACCAAGTAGCAACAGGAAGAATAAAGTAGAAGCCCAACCTAGGAAAGTGAATAAAAAGAATCATGTTAAAGAACCTATTTGTGATGATAATGTTAGGCATACTATGTTAAATGCGAATTCTCAGTTAATTTGTGTTAAATATAAGCAATGTATGTTTGATGCAAATCATGATGTGTGTTTCCTTGACTTTGTGAATGATGTGAATATGCATGCTAAATCTACATCTAAGTCAAAGAAAAACCAAGTGCATAATATTTGGAAACCTACGGGTAAAGTGTTCACTGATGTAGGACTTAAGTGGAAACTAACATGAAGACTTTTCACTATAGTTGGTAACTCGTGCCCTTTAACTAGGTTCACTCCCACGAAAGTAGTGCATCCTAATGAAACCACTTCCAATTCAGGTGAAACACAAAAACCAAAGATTAAAGTCTATAGTAGGAGAACCAAACAAGTAAAATCAATAGTTTCAAGTAAAAAAGCTAAGATTGTACAATCTAAAATTGCTAACAACTCGGAATCGACTCATTTGTGGGGATCCAATGCTACAGATGTTCCATCTTCTTCTTCTCTTGTCAATGACAGGTTGTCTAGATTATTCTCTGGTATCTGGACTCTGGATGCTCAAAACATATGACAGGGATTCGTTCTCAGCTCATAAACTTCGTTAGTAAATTTTTGGGAACTGTTCGATTCGGAAACGACCAAGTTGAAAAGATAATGAGGTATGGTGACTATCAGCTGGGGAACATAATTATATCAAGGGTGTAATATGTTGAGGGGATTAGACATAACTTGTTTTCTGTTGGATAATTTTATGACGCGGATCTTGAAGTTGCTTTTCAGAAAAACACTTGCTTTATTCAAAAATTGAAGGTGTTGATCTAGTTTTAGGATCTAGAGACACAAATTTGTACAATTTACTTGATGACCATGCAAAAGAGACTCCTCCAATATGCCTTCTATCTAAAGCATCAAAGACTAACAACTAGTTATGGCACCGTCGTTTATCGCATCTTAACTTTGGTACTCTTAACAAGCTAGCTAAAGACGGTCTTGCACGAGGCATTCCAAAACTTAAGTTTCAGAAATATCATTTGTGTTCAGCATGTGCATTAGGAAAAAGCAAGAAATCCTCTCATCGACCCAAGGATGAAGATACTATTCAAGAGAAACTCTATATTTTGCATATGGATCTTTGTGGCCCGATGCGTGTGGAGAGTATTAACGGGAAAAAGTATATCTTGGTGATTGTTGACGTAACATCACACGATTTTACTTGGGTCAGATTCTTGAGATCAATGGATGAACCTCCTAACGCTATCATCAAGTGCATCAAAAATATTCAAGTTCGTTTGAATGCCACAGTCCGTAATGTTTGAACAGATAATGGAACTAAATTTGTCAATTAGACTCTTCGTGATTTCTATGAAAATGTTAGCATTTTACATCAAACATCTGTTGCTCGCACTCCTCAATAGAACGGTGTTGTCGAAAGGCAAAACCAAACTCTTGTGGAAGCTGCTCGCACAATGTTGATATGTTCAAGAGCTCATTTGTTTCTATGGGCCAAAGCAATAAACACAACTCGTTATACCCAAAATCATTCCATGATCTGTCTCTGCTAAAACAAAACTCCTTATGAGCTGATGCACGACAAGAAGCCAGGATTTATCTTTCTTTATGTCTTAGTTCACTCTGTTATTCGAAACCAAAGATAGGAGGTGATTTTTTATTTGTGGGTAAACTAAACGCAAAGGCCAATATTAGTATTTTTGTTGGTTACGCGCCTGCAAAGAAAGCTTTTAGAATCTATAACAAGAGAACCCAGAAAATTATGGAAACTATTCATGTGACGTTCGATGAGCTGACAACAATGGCTTCTGAATAATTCGATTCAGGACTCGGGCTTCAATTAATGACTCCTACAACATCCAGTTCAAGACTCCGAATTCCAAACACTATTCCTCAACAACCTTGTAATCCACCAAATAAAGATGATTTGGATTGTTTTGTTCCAACCCATGTTACGATGATATATCAATCCTCCAACATTGTTTCTCTCTAGTTTGCAACAACTACTGAACCCAAGAGCGTTGATATAGCTGAATCACCTATGTCTACGTCAATTGACCTAGATGCACCATTTACAAGTATTCCATCAACACAAGAACAAGAACATTCTCCAATTATTTCTTAATGTTTTGAAGAATCACTAAAAACACCACCATTATCATGATGATCCAACTCATGAAATCTTTTCATGAAACCTCAACTTCCTCAGGATCGTCATCGAATGTGAGACCATACCACACTCCATTTGAACACCTTGGTAGATATACTAAGGAACATCCAATAGTAAACGTGATTGGTGATCCATCTCGATCTGACCCATAAGAAAGCAAACTCAAAACAGACACCAGTTGGTGTCTTTGATGCTTCTAACTTTGGTTGAACCAAAGAACTTCAAACAAGCAATGACCGAACCATCTTGGATCGATGCAATGCAAGAAGAAATTCATGAATTTAAAAGACTACAAGTTTAGGAATTGGTGCCGTTTCCAGATAAAAGTCAGTTTGATCAACTTAAATGAGATTTACAAGGTCAAAGATTAGCCGAAATTTTGAGGTAGGTACTAAAAATAAGGCAAGAATTAGTTTTTACATCAGGGAACAGGCAAGAGGAGGGGATTTGATTTCTAGGAATCATTATGCACCAGTTGCAAGAATATAGGTGTAACACCCCATTTTTGACATATAAGCAAGTCGGGAAGCTAATTTGGTACAACTTTCCTGTGATTAATAGACATATTAACATAGAAAACAGATCGGACTCAAAAGAGAAGTTTTGGAAAATTTAGTTATATAAATTCAATATCATATAGAGTTTTACAAAGGAAATCCCAAAATCAATAAACATAAAAGTTTTGAAATGATTAAAAAAAAAAAAAAAAAAAACAATTTAGCCATCTTCAAGTCCGTACCACTCCCATGCCATAGGTTTTTCAATTACCCGAATAACATGCTAAAATGGTCCAACACAAAGGTTGAAGTGAAATTCAAAGTTTTCAGTTATAAAGTTGAGTACAAGTTTAAATAGTGGTTACGTTGTTATACACCCATCAAGAATAATAATTGCAATGACTACAATATTAAGGAAAACCAGAATTATCAAGGAAAACATTATTAACATTAAAAGCAGTATATTTGCCACTAAGCTCATGAATCACATATTTTAAATAGAACCGGGAGCTATATCCGAAGACATACTATGAGCTACTATCACAAAGAGATTCTCGAGCTACTACCCAAAGAGTACTAGGAGCTACACCCAAAGAATACAGGGATGCTTTACCCAAAGAGATACTGAGAGCCATTACCCAAAGAGATACTGGGAGCCATTACCCAAAGAGATACTGGAGCTATTACCACAAGAGAGAGACGGGAATGTCTTATTGAAATATGAGGTAACTTACCAATAATATATCAAGATCATTATAGTTGGAAAAACAACTTGTATTCATTAGTTTATAGCATGATCCCTACGGGATTTAGAAATATCATAAAGGAGGGCTATTCACAGTGATGGAACCATATCATATATCAAAATTACTTGGGTTTAATTTGTATAAAACAAGCATGTATCCCCCTCGCGGGTTTATAAAACATGTAAATAAGTAAAGGCGAGGCTATAAACTTCACAATATCAGTTTTAAGTACTTGTATATATTAAAAACAATTGAGCATGTATCCCCCTTGCGGGTTTATAAATATTCAAAAGATTTAAAATGCGATGCTATGAACTCACCTTAACAATAAAAGGAAATCTGATTGATGGCAAAAGTATATCAAGTGAAAGTAACGGTTTTGTCACGCAACCTAAAGTAATATGTCAAGTCTTAGTGGGATGGTTTATGTTTCAAAACTTTACAAAGTTTAACGTATATCTTTGATTTATTAAATTATGGAAATATTGTATCACTGTTCGGGATATTATAATCCAGAGGCCATGTAGTATCGTTTGAGGAGCCAAGGCACTTTAAATCGTAAACCCAGCAAACTAGTCAAAATGAAAACTCAAATGAAACCCTTCATATGAAATTCCCTAGTAACGTGATACGATAAGATTTTAAGTTTCTTCAAAAGTTAAGATAGATTAAAAAAATTAACGTTAAATTAAATAAAATGTATTAATGGAGCGTCGATTTATGATTAATACACGATAAAATATGCGGGTATTAAATAAAATTGAGTTTTATAATATTTAATCTATTTTTTTATAATTTAGTATAAAAATATTATATGCTATATATTTAAGTTTTGCAAAATTGGCAATATAGACCCTTGGGTTTATAAACTTTTTAACGAACTTAGTCCTTTATATAAAAGTATATATAATTAAACGTTTAACCTTTAAACTTGGAAACATAGGTCCCTTTATAGTTATAACTTATGAATAAAGACATTTTCCAGCCACCTTTAGTTATACATTTCAGAAAGTTACGTAATATATACCCCTATGCATGGAAATTTTTGGCAAACCAAGTCCAAACATGCCATGCAAGCTTATTTTAAGATTCCAACTTATATTTGCAAGTTTATAGCTTAATAAATAAGCAAAAATAAGAGACTAAGAATGAAACAAAATTTTAGAAAAAGGATTGTTAGCTAGAAACTCAAAACAGGTCATTTTTGGGGTTTTTAAAACCAAAATCACATGGGGTTGAGGATTCAAAACTTCAACCAGAGTCATATATGATTTTAAGAGTAATTATGAACATTCTTAAATACATAATATAAGCTTAGGAACAAGATCATTAGGCTTACTGATAAGCTAAAAAGGGTCTAAATGGGGTTTCGGATTCGTACGCCTAGTAACAAACCATCAAGGGCTCCTTTATCTAGTTCTGGCTTTCTATTATGAGCTTAGGGACTTCTCTTGATCTTCTATTGCTGCTATGGAAAGGTTAGAACTCCATTTGAGTGTGTGAAGAAAGTGTTGAGGGATGATTTGAAAAAGGTGCTTGGTTCGTGTATTTTAAAGGGTTGAAAACACCTTGGTGCCCAAGTTTGCTTAGTGTAGTGGATCTAGGGCTGTAGATAGATGGATTCATGTAAGCTATAAATGATGAGTAATATGAGCTAGAAAAATATCCAAGCAAGATATATGGTGTTGGAGGGGTTCGGCAGAAAAAGAATAAGGAGGTGACAAGGCCAAGCTTGTGTGCCAAGGGGTTGATGGTAGCATACTTGGAAAGTCTGCTTGTGAGGTCAATGGTGATGTCAGAGAGATGCGAAAGGAAGCTTGCTTGAGGTGCTTGGTTGCTTAACAGTGTAAAAATTGCAAGAAAGGGGTTCGGTTCATTTCATTTCGGTTAGGTTTTAGGGTTTAATTTGTGTTAAGGTTAAGGGTTTAATGAAAATTTAGGTTTAGGATATTATTAGGATAAATGGTTTAGGGTTTTAGGAATAAATTTAGGGCTTAGTTTTAAAGGTTTAGGTTTAGTTTAAGATTTAACAGTGACATTATGGGTTTTAGGGTTTCGTTTAGGGTTTAGGGTTTTAGATTTGGTTTTAGAATGATTTAAGGATTAGGTTTAGGGTTTAGGAGTCATACATTAAGTGCTTGTACCTTGTAATGAAGTAGTGGTAAGAAACCAAAGTGATTTAGGAGGTAAAATAACCTAATTTGACTTTCTTGTACATTGAGCTTTAGAAAGTTATAACTTGATTCAGGAGGGAAAAGATATTCAAATGTTGTGCTATGATAATTGTACACATGCTTTAAAGGCTTGTACATTCATTTTATATGTATACATTACATATAATTAAGGTTTTGATATAAACGTTAACGTTTAATGCTTGTTTTGATATAACATTTTGAAAAGTATGTTAAATGGCATAATTGCCTTGGAAAAATGATAATAAGATATAGACTTGTCATATTAAGGAGTTTACATATATAACATAGATAAGATGGCATTGATAGAGTTGCTTGAGCCCATTTTACTTTAGAAAATGTAACTATGTTGCATAATGTAATGGAATAAAAATAAAAAAAATTCCCAGTGAAAAAGTGTACTTAATATAGTAAGTAGATAATACATTGATGAAAATACTAGAAAATTACGGGTTGTTATAGTCCCCCAACCTTATAGAAATATCATCCCGAGATTCGGTTGAGTGATGAAGTGATGGTTTGGAAATAGAAGTCCTTAATTTTTACAGTCCCTGGTCAGATGACCCACTTTGTTGCAAGTCTGACACTTGACAGATGCAACACCTTTGTGATGCATGGGGGTGCAATCTTGTACACAAAGGAAGTTTTTTTCATGAGTACTTTTTGTTTTCAGTAATATCCTTTTGTTTCTCAGTTGGGGTGGCAACATAAGTTTTGATATTTCTGTGCCTTCTAGTTCTGCTTTTGGTGGTAATATTATTACGATAGTAATTGTTTTGGTTATTTTGATAGTTGTAGTATTTTGTGATTGGTGAAGTGGTTTATTGTTGTTGTCAACATTGGGGTATAGTTGTAATTGTCGTGGTGGTTTCTTCTATCCTCAAATTTTCGTTTGTGATCATAGTTTCTTGGCGCAGAATTGTGTTTATTACCTGCTAAATGCCTCAACCTCTGGGTTATGGTAATAGCTTCCTCCAAAGTTTGAGGTTTTGAAGTAGTAACATTTCCTTCAATACTTCTGGGTAATCCCCCGATAAAGACTTCCATAAGCGTCTCAGTGTTTGGTACCATGTTTGGGCATAAGACTGTCAAAATCTGGAAACTTCTAACGAAAGTTATTTAGATCATTTTCCTTTCACAGCAAGTTGTAAAATTCGTCCTTCCATTTTCTTGACTTCAGTCGAGGGCAATACTTATTGTTCAAGAGCCTTTTCCAATTTCGGTCCAGGGTGATCCTGTTTGGCTTGTACTAGTCCCAATATGTTTGAGCATATGCATTCCACCAGGACAATGCTTCATCAGATAGAGTACTACAGTACAAATGTTTACTTTAGTCTTCCTGACACACTTGCTTCGAGAAAATAACCGATTTCCAGTACATTCAAACCAGCGGATGAGGCAACAACTCTTCGTACCATTGAAATAGGAATGTTTGACAACTCATACACCTTTATAATAACTTATTACATTCCTATTGTAATTACCCATGGTAGCAGCTTGTGCTTCCAGAGCTGCAACAATACCATCAGCAATCAATTGCCAGATGGCAGCCTGAGTCATAGTTTTTGTTGATGTTCTCTTGGGAGGCATCTATTAATATTTACAAGACAACATAGAATAAGAACCCATAAAATGATATAGTGCATAACATAAAGTTAGGTATGAAAATTCTCATTATAATCCATAAGACTTTGACGATCATTCTTTTGATATTACATTGCAGGATATAATGGAAAATTTTGGAATTTAAGACTTCCAGAGATAGATACAGAGATAATGGAGTGAGTGATCCAATAGATGGCTTATTGTTTCTAGGCACAAAGGTTTTAGAAAATTGGATGGTGAGAGAATCATAGTAACGGATAAAGATATAAGTCATCATACTACAGGATATAGGGTAGACAATTTCGACATACACAATTGGTATTATGAAACAACGAGGTATAACGGAATCACCACTGTATAAATAACTGTGTTATATACTTTACATACAAAATATTCGACAAGTGTCCATTAATCATTATCATTCTAGTGTGTTTGATTTCTAGAAAGTTGTAAACGACACAGATCTAATCTGGTGGTTCTCCCTTGTTGTTTTTGAGTTCTTGGATCTTGTTTAGAAGACTCTTGAACCTGGATGTCCTCAATGATTATTTACAGAGATGAACATTATAACAAGTATCTAACTCATCAGGTTCCTTGGGGACTGGTTCACTTCCTAGTGGTCGCGGTATGATCCATAATGAGTTATCTAAATCTGCGAAAATAAACTCATCAAAGGGATAGTCTGTTGGTGGTGTAGTTGACCTAATCGATGAGATCTACTTAAGAAGAAGGAGATACTGATGGGTGATTAAAAATGAGTCACCGTGTCGTTTAGGTAGGTGAAAATCCTCGTTAGGAAAAGAAAATCTCGAGAATAGTCTGATGAAATCGGGGTATAGTTAGGAGCATTTGTAGAGGAAAAAGCATCCTTCAGGTGGGTGTACGAAGACATGACTGTATAACAACCCAGTGGAAATAACATAATTTATTTATATAATAGTATAATAGTTATGTATTATCTGCTATGCAAATATCTTACATACACTATTCGAGGAAATGCAGTGGCACGAAGGACTTTCTTGGATGGAAAAAGTAGTATAGTTTAGAGTTTTACCTTGTTCTCTATAACCATGAGACTCTTATACCAATCAGTAACACACCGCCAAATTTGAAACATATAGCTGGCGGAAGCTAAATGAGGGTAGTTACTTCATCGGATCACAGACATAATCATAGAAAATGACACAAAAGAGATGTTTTGGAAAATTTAGTTATCATTAAATATCATATCAGAGTTTTACAAAGGAGGTCCCAAAATCTAGAAACATAAAGTTTAAATGATAAAAGTTTAGCCATCTTCAAGTTCGTGCCACTCCATGCAATAGGTTGTTCAATTACCTGAGATAAACATGCTAAAAGGGTCAACACAAAGGTTGAGTGAAATTCATAGGTTTTCAATTATAATAGTTGGGTACATGTTTAATAGTGGGTTACGTTGTTATACACCCATAAGTGTAATAATTGCAATGAGTACAATTATTATAGAAAACATTATTATCATGGAAAACAATATTATCATGGAAAACAATATTATTTCCCTAAGCTCATGAATCACATATTTTAATAGAACCGAGAGCCTCTATCTGAAGACATACTGGGAGCTACTACCCAAAGAGATACTGGGAGCTACTACCCAAAGAGATACTGGGAGCTACTACCCAAAGAGATACTAGGAGCTATTACCCAAAGAGATACTTGGAGCTACTACCCAAAGAGATACTCGTAGCTATTACCCAAAGAGATACTGTGGAGCTATTACCCAAAGAGATACTAGGAATGTCTTAGGTAAAATGGAGGTAACTTAGGCAATAATATATCAGGATAGCATATAGTTAGAAAAACACTCATAGTTTATAGCATGAATCCCCCACGGGATTTAGAAAATATATAAAGATGGGACTAATCACAGTAATGGAACCATATCATAAATCAAAATCACTTATGTTTAATTTGTATAAAACAAGCATGTATCCCCCTCGCGGGTTTATAAAACATATAAATAAGTAAAGGCGAGGCTATGAACTTTACAATATTGGTTTTAAGTACTTGTTATATTAAAAACAATTGAGCATGTATCCCCCTCGCGGTTTATAAAGTATTCAAAAGATTTAAAAGGCGAGGCTATGAACTCACAGTACAGGGAAATCTGATTAATGGCAAAAGTATATCAAGTGAAAGTAACGGCTTTGTCACGCAACCTGAAGTAATATGTCAAGTCTTAGTGGGATGGTTTATGTTTCAAAACTTTACAAAGTTTAACGTATATCATTAGATTTTTAAAATTATGGACATATTATATCATTGTCGGAGCGATCATAGAATTTCTAGAGGCATGTATATCGTTTGAGGAGCAGCCACTTTGAAATCGTAAACCCAACAAACCGTCTAAATGAAAACCTCAAATGAAACCCTCATATGAAATTCCCTAGTAATGAGATAGTACAGATTTAAGTTTTTTTTCAAAAGTTTAGCGATAAAAAATTACGTTAAAAATATAACGTAAAAATCCATCGATTTATGATTAATAACGATAAATTGTGTCGGTTTTAATAAAATCGAGTTTTATAAATTAATATATATTTTATATTTATATAAAAAGAATATAATTTTATATTTTAAGTTTTGCAAAATTGGCAATAAATACCAATTGGTTTATAAACTTCTAGAACTTTAGTCGTTAATAATATAAAGAATAATAATTTAAACCTTTGTTAGCCTAAAATAATGGCGACAAACACGGAATGACATTAGTTTAATTAATAGCGTGGCACAATAAGACTATAATGACTAGTTACGATAGTTATGTCACTAGGACTATAAATACCCCCTCCATACTTCCATGGATGGGTGAAGTTCACATTTGTAAAAGTGTGTGTGTGTGTTCTCTCTCTAACACATACACTCTTCCCATCTCTTTAACCTTTCACCTCTAATAAAATGGCTAACATCTATTGTTCATATTTACCCACCTCCAGATCAATTTTAAATGCCCTGATATTATTCATTTATTATCTACAATTTGGCAATAGAGCTAAGAGCTTGCAGGTGTGTCATGATCATGTTTGTTGTTTTCGTCAGGTTACTGTTCATGTCGGTTGCTGTTCATGTTCGTTACTATTCATGATGTCCCGGTTACTATTCAGATCCATTTTTTGTATTCTTTTTCTTGTGTAAAAGCCACAAAAATGACAACTGATTGATGTTATATGTTTATTTTCATATATTGGTTTCAAATCAGTTTGTTTTTATGTTTAAAAAAGAATAAGTGTTTTTGAAGAAGCAAATCTGGGTTTGGTTCATTTTTTTGAATGTTAAGTACATTTTTGGTCCTTGTGGTTTTTGGTGCTTTTTCACTTTGGTCCAAAATTCAAAAAAGTTTTGGTTTTGGTCCAAAAACATAGTTTCGTTCCACTTTTAGTCTAATCCCGTGAATTTGGACTAAAAGTTTTGGACTAAAAGTGGAACGAAACTATGTCTTTTGGACCAAAAGTGTAACGAAACTATGTCTTTTGGACCAAAAGTGGAACTAAACTATGTGTTTTGGACCAAAACCAAAACTTTTTTGAATTTTGGACCAAAAGTGAAAATGCACCAAACCACAAGGACCAAAAATGTACTTAACTCAAAAAAAAGACAAACCCAGATTTGGCTTCTACAACACCATAGTCTTTTTAAACATAAAAACAACTGATTTGAGAAACCATATATTGAAACATAAACATTTAACCTCAACATCAACGTTGTCATTTTTCGTGGTTTTTACACAGAGGGTAAAAAGAATACAAAAAATGGATCTGAATAGTAACCGGGACATCATGAATAGTAACGAACATGAACAGCAACCGACATGAACAGTAACCGAACAACAACAAACATGATATGACACACCCCTACAGCTCTAATGCCAATTGTAGATAATAAATGACATAATATGAGGGATTAAAATTGATCTGGAGGTTGGGTAAAATGAAATAGATGTATAGCCATTTTATTAGAGTTGAAAGGTTAAAGAGATGGGAAGATGTGTATGTGTTGAGAGAAAACACACACACTATACACTTTTACAAATGTGAACTTCACCCCTCCATGTAAGTATGGAGGGGGTATTTATAGTCCTAGTGACACATAACTATTGTAACTAGTCATTATTAGTCCCTACGTGTCACTCTATAAATAAACTAATGTAATTCCGTGTTTGTCACCATATTTTAAGGCTAACAAAGGTTTAAATTATATATACTTTATATATAAACGACTAAAGTTCTAAAAGTTTATAAACCAATGGTATATATTGCCAATTTTGCAAACTTAAAAATATAAAATATAATATTTTTATATAAATATATAAAAATAATATATTAATATTATAAAACTCGATTTTATTAAAACCCGACACATTTATCGTTATTAATCATAAATCGATGGATTATTACGTTATATATTTAACGTAATTTTTTATCGACTAACTTTTGAAAAAACTTAAAATCTTATCCTATCACATTACTAGGGAATTTCATATGACGGGTTTCATTTGAGTTTTCATTTTGACGAGTTTGTTGGGTTTACGATTTAAAGTGGCCTGGCTCCTCAAACGATACTACATGACCTCTAGATTATGATAGCCCGAACAGTGATATAATATTTCCATAATTTAATAAATCAAAGATATACGTTAAACTTTGTAAAGTTTTGAAACATAAACCATCCCACTAAGACTTGACATATTACTTCAGGTTGCGTGACAAAGCCGTTACTTTCACTTGATATACTTTTGCCATTAATCAGATTTCCCTGTACTGTGAGTTCATAGCCTCGCATTTTAAATCTTGTGAATACTTTATAAACCCGCGAGGGGGATACATGCTCAATTGTTTTTAATATACACAAGTACTTAAAACCAATATTGTAAAGTTCCATAGACCCCCCCCCCCTCCCTCCCCCCCCCCCCGCCTCCCATTACTTATTTATATGTTTTATAAACACCGCGAGGGGATACATGACTTGATTTATACAAATAAACACACGTGATTTTTTATATATGATATGTTCCATTACTGCATAAGTCCATCTTTATATATTTTCTAACATCCGTGGGGGATTCATGCTATAAACCTATGAGTGTTTTTCTAACATATATGCTATCCTGACATAATTATAGCATTAAGTTACCTCCATTTTCCCATAAGACATCCCAGTCTCTCTTTGGGTAATAGCTCCCAGTATCTCTTTGGGTAGTAGCTTCCAGTATCTCTTTGGGTAATAGCTCCTAGTATCTCTTTGGCTAGTAGCTCCCAGTATCTCTTTGGGTAGTAGCTCCCAGTATCTCTTTGGGTAGTAGCTCCCAGTACGTCTTCGGATAGAGGCTCTCGTTCTATAAATATTGATTCATGAGCTTAGGGCGATAATAATGTTTTCCATGATAATAATTTTATATAATAATTGTACTCATGCAATTATTATACTTATGGGTGTATAACAATGTAACCCACTATTAAAATTGTACTCAACTATTATAACTGAAAACCTATGAATTTCACTCAACCTTTGTGTTGACCTTTTTAGCATGTTTATCTCAGGTAATTGAGCAACCTATGGCACGGAGTGACACGGACTTGAAGACGGCTAAACTATTATCATTCAAACTTTATGTTTCTAGATTTTGGGACCTCCTTTGTAAAACTCTGATATGATAATTTAATGAAAGACTAAAATTTTCCAAAACATCTCTTTGAGTCATTTTCTATGATTATGTTGTTGATCCATGAAAGCAATACCCCATATTAGCATCCGCAGCTAATATGTCAAAAATGGGGGTGTTACGATTGGTAAAAGAGCTCATGTTATTAGAAACCAGGGTAAAACCTAAACTATAACTACTTTTTCCCATCCAAAAAGTCCCTTCGTGGCCACTGCATTTCCCTCGGAAAAGTGTATAGTAAGTATATTTGCATAGCATATATAAATAACTAGTAAACTATTATATAAATAATTATGTAATTTCCACTGGTTGTTATACAGTCATGTCTTCCGTACACCCACCTGAAGAGCATTTTCCTCTACAAATGCCCTAACTATACCCCATTTCATAGACTATTCTCGATATTTCTTCCCCCTAGGATATTTTCAACCACCTTAAAGACACTGAGACTCCTTTTGAATCACCCATTCCAGTATCTCCATCTTCATCAGTAGGATCTTCATTACCGATTAGGTCAACTACACCACCAACAGACTATCCCTTTGATGAGTTTATTTTCGCAGATTTAGATAACTCATTATGGATCATACCGCGACCACTAGGAAGTGAACCAGTCCCCGAGGAACCTGATGAGTTAGATACTTGTTATAATGTTCATCAAGTGGTAAATAATCATTGAGGACATCCAAGGTTTCAAGAGTCTTCTAAAAAACAAGATCCAAGAACACAAAACAACAAGGAGAACCACCAGATTAGATCTGTGTCGTTTACAACTTTCTAGAATCCAACCACTAGATGTATGAATAATGACACTTGTCAAATTTTGCTATGTAAATTATATAGACAAGTTATTTATACAGTGGTGATTCCGTTATACCTCGTTGTTTCATAATACCAATTGTGTATGTCGAAATTGTCTACCCTATATCCTGTAGTATGATGACTTATATCTTTATCCGTTACTATGATTCTCTCACCATCCAATTTTCTAAAACCTTTGTACCTAGAAACACTAAGCCTTCTATTGGATCACTCACTCCATTATCTCTGTATCTATCTCTATTCCATTATTTCCGTATCTATCTCCCGAAGTCTTAAATTCAAAAATTTTCTTCAATATCAAAGAATGATCACAAGTCTCTTTATTTCATACCTTAACTTGTGATATGACTATATCATTTTATGGATTCTCATTATGTGTTGTCTTATGTTGACAGAATGCCTCCCAAAAGGTCATCAACATCTGCAACACCAGCTATTACTCAGGATGCTATCCGGCAACTGATTGCTGATATTACTGCAGCCTTGGAAGCACAAGCTGCTGCCATGGAAAATTCCGACAATCCCAATAGAAACACTGGACCCAGAGAAATTCCTGTAGAAAAAAGAGGAAACTACAAAGAATTCATAAACTGTCAACCTTTCTACTTCAATGGCACGGAAGGAGCTGTTGACCTCATCCGCTGGTTTGAACGTACTGAATTGGTGTTTTCTAGTAGCAAGTGTACCGAGGAAGACAGAGTGACACTTGCTACTGGTACTCTAACTAATGATGCCTTGTCTTGGTGGAATGCATACGCCCAACCTATTGGAATAGAACAAGCCAATAGAATTACCTGGACTGAATTAAAAAGACTTTTGACCGATAAGTATTGCCCTCGAACTGAAGTCAAGAAAATGGAAGACGAATTTTACAACTTGGTTGTAAAAGGAAATGATCTCAAGACTTACATTAGAAGATTTCAGGAATTAGCAGTCTTATGTCCAAACATGGTACCAAACACCGAGAAACTCGTGGAAGTCTTCATCAATGGATTACCCAGAAGTATTGAAGGAAATGTTACTGCCTCGAAACCTCAGACTTTGGAGGAAGCCATCAACATAGCCCAGAGATTAATGGATCAGATAATAAAGCGTGATTCTGTTCTAGAAACAATAAATCACAAAACGAAAAAGCTTGGGGATGAGAGATAACTTCATCACAACAACAAAAAACCGTAACAATGAGTACCTATCCGATTGCAGAATAAAAGACAAGAAACCTTCAGAACTTATGCTGCCACTAATGGATATGTTGGAAACCTTCCCTTGTGTAAGAGATGTACACTACATCACACGGGATTGCATTTTAGTGTCAAGTGTTAGGTTGCACATAGATAGGTCACCAGACCAAGTACTGCAAAACAACAGTGGCCACAAGAAAGCATACTTAGAGATGAGTTGCTACTCTAGAAACAACTATTCGAAGATTATTCAACTTCTCAGAATCTTATTCATCTGAATAACACTAATCATCCATAGCTACATTATTTGTAAAATGTAATTTTATCTTACTACAAGATACTTAGCATAAGTATCAACTCTTTTTCATATGTAAAGTTATCCATGAGATAATAAAGTGATAATTCTGTTACGTCTTGTTATCTGATGATATCAATACTCAACATCATTTGGTTTTCATTATGTTCAACTCTGAAACATAAATTATCATCCTCGTCTTATATGGCGCATCAGTACAATCACCAATATTTTCTTACTTTTCATGATCATTCCATATTGTTCCGATTTCATGTTTTTATGCTTAGGTAAGGACGATTTTTTTGATCATCGTATTGAAAATGAATTAGGATGTTTCACTTTAAATAAGGAGGAATTGATAACATCTCCGAACTATTGAGATAATTTATAAGTTCCTCATTCTCAATTACAATGAGTTGGACGCTTGTTTTTGTAAGTGACTAATTATGAATAAGTAGGCTTAAGTATATAACATACGTACAAACAAGTTTCTTTCAATCCATTTGTACAAACAATCCCTTGATCATTATCATTATTACCTTCATTTTCATTACCTTCATCATTTGTTCATTTCAAAAATCTGTATCTCACATGATTAACAACTTTCTTACAAATTTACAATCATTCCTTGACATCACTCCTCCCATTATCTCCGTATTCTAAAAATCTCTGTTATATTCTGCAACCTAATAACAAGGAAACACACAAGAATCTATGCAATGTCAAATGATTTCAATACCACTAGGTATGGAAATTTTGACAAAGACTTGTGATAGCATTCTTATTTGATGTTGACTTTTAAAGGTTAATGAATAACGATTCTTTACGATCAGAATGGCATAGCAGAAGCGTGGTAGGCCCATAACCCACAGGTTCCGTAAATCAAAGTATTTCATCACCCAGATTCTAATCTAGAGAAATTCTATTTGCTATCATCAAAAGGTGTGGTCTTGAAAATAAGTAGACGTGTGAAAGGAGGTGATTATAATTAGGGTGTACAACATAATTATAAATGCATCACATATGTGAACTTGTGACCTTGATTAACCTAAATTCATACCCAGTACCTATCTCAAAACAATACCACTACAACTTTCAATTAAATCTCGGGACGAGATTTCTATAAGGGGTGGAGACTATAACAACCCAAGAATTTTCATCAAATGCAAAACCTATTTTACTATTATCACAATTGTACGGGGAAATTTTTCGCATTATTACATTACTTGTATTGTCAATATCTCAATATATAATATAAATTGCATAACTAAAGTAGACGAGCTCACGCAACCTATCTATGGCAATCCTGTCTTCATATATGTCAAGCAAACATCATAACATATCAAGTCAATATCATCATATTCTTTTTACAAGGTACATTATTCCTATAATGTACTATTTGAAACGTTATATCAAAACGGGCTTTAAACCGTTATCGTATACCTCTAAACCCTAATTCCATGAAGGGTTAATATCTAAAGTGAATGCACAGGCTACTAAAGCATATGTACAAACAATATAACATCTCATTTGAAATATAAAATCTCTTTAAATCAAAGTACAAGTCCTTAAAAGCTCAATGTATAAATCATAAAGCATGATCTCCAAAATAGCCGTTTTACCTTCGTTTTTATTCTAATTTCTTCACCACCACTTATGTACAAGTTACAACACTCAATATACAATGTGTAAACCCTAATTATTCTATTCATAAGCTTTCATACATCTTTTTACACTCAAAACCCTAATTCAAAAGTCTAAAACCCTAACCCGAGCCAAATACTAAACCATGACCTGTTTATCAATTATTATTCGTTTTAAACCTCAACCAACACTCAAATAAGTTGTAATAACTTATTTCACAATCATATCAATCCTATTCAATCATTATTTCATCATTACTTCATCTTCCTATTTCATTTATACGTAAAACGAATCCAAGAAACCCTAAATGTACCTAATTGGTTCATTTGACCCGTTTACTCGTTTCTAACCATTTTAATCCCAAACAATCAACCAAGAGCCATTGTAAACTCATAAAATGAGTTTACAAATCATTATCTATCTTTATATTGACAATATACAAGATTTACAAAGCTAGAAAACCCTAAAAGTCTTATACGAACCCTAATTCCAACCCACGGCTTATTATTCCATTTCAACCCATTTTAACTTAAAACAACTATCAAATATCATTAATAATTCATATTACATTGCTCAAGATCAGTATTCTATCACCCTTAATCATTTATACACGAATTACAAACCAAGAAAGTCAAGAAAACCCTAAACGAGCTATAGTTGAACCCGTAACCCCATTTCTTCAATTTTATCCCATTTTAACCAAAACCAATTGCTAATATTTGTTAATTCTTCTTATATCAGACCTTAGGAACATATATTAACAATCCTTAATCATTTATACACAAAATGCAAGCTTGAAAACTTGAAAGTCACAGCACTCAACCTAAACGTAGCTATAGTTGAACCCCGTAACACGCCACAGTCTCCTCATATCCATTTTCTTCAATTTATCTAGCCACTTTAAACTCTAAACTTACACCTATCTTGAGCTAATTATTAGTATAATTTCTACTTAATTATCAGACTCTCTTAGACATCATATTTCACCCAATCCTCCTAATCATTTATACACAAAATATGGCACAAAGCTTCGAAGCACTTGTGAATCACATCGTTTGAATCCCCTCAAAATCAGACTGAAAAACCCCTCTACTTCGTTATCATTTTCTTGATCCCTCCCATTAACAAAACCAACACCCCAATAGTGAAAACAACTTACAAAGAACCCTCCTCTCTATAAAACCCAACCTACGCTAGCTACCATTCGCACTGCTTAGACCATCCTTGGTCTCAAATCAATAAACAGCCACATCCCTTCCAATGTTACACAACACCCATGTATACCTCCGCTCACGACAGTCCTCACCAAGGGCTAATCCAATCACATCAACTAGCTTCCTAGCCAACACAACTCCCATACGCTTCAAACACTTCAGACTATAGACCCTACCAAGTGTCTCACACCCAGATCCTAAGTGTTGCTATTCAACCAACATTCAACTAAGCCTCTCAAACATCCAATTACTCATATTACATCATCAGCAACACACCTTGTACTGTTCATTCCAACTCCACCACACTCCAACACTTACCTCTACATACTCAGCAGCTAACTAACAGGCCATCAATCCTCATCTCCTATAATGAATATTCAAGGACATCATTAAACGAAGTTCAAGAATCAAACTAAGCCTGAACATTGAAGCTTCACCGGACGTAAAGATACAAGGCCGTATGATGGAAATACAGAGGAAAGGTCAAAACCCGAAACGCCCATTTCCACTTGTTGATCAGTGAAGCCACAAACCCTTCAGGTTGCGTGACCGCGCAGATCTCCTACTATCATTTATTTACTAATAAATCAAACCTTCCCCGGTTAAGATTGTGATAAGGTCGTCAGCTTTCATTTCAGAATATTTATTACATCTACCTATCAGGTGAGTTCATAGCCTCGCTTTTAAATCTTTTGAATGCTTTATAAAACCTAGAGGAGCGGATCACAGGCTTGTTACATTCAAGACAACTCTTTTACTACGTCGTTCTTCATCTCATACAAAATGACCGACCACACTAATGACTTCATTAAAATCTCACACACACACCTTCATATAAACAACCACAAGTGACTTAACCCAATACTATAAAAACTACATCGACTGCACGTGTTATGCTATCCAACTATATACGCAAACTCATCTATTCTTAATTTCGATATATTATGGCTATCAGGCTCAACATGTTACATAGGCCGAAATAACTATTTTGGAGATAGTTAATCTTATCACCAATATCACTCATTTAATCTCTCTTTTATGATGTTTAAATACCTTCCCGTACATATCACTTTGGTAATCAATACGAAATTCCCTAATACATCTCTTTGGGTAATATCCCACCATATCTCTTCAAGTATGACTCTATCCACCTTTATGTAAATTCGATGCAGACCGATCTTCGGGATGGATGAATAACTATTTCACTATGACAATAATGGTTCTTCATATAACTGTACATTATCCTACACTTGCAAATGCCACATAATATGCTCCAATATGTCAACTTGTCCTATCAACTATTACATTTCAAACCTATGAAATTAAGTCACTCACTATGTTGTGATCCATCTCCTTTTTTATGCATGTTATACATCTCAGGTACAACATAAGAGCCAAACTTATGGCATTGGAGTCCCGGCATTGACTCGCACAACTGGCTAAAAAACTTGTATCATTCACATATTCTCTGTTTTCTAGATTTTGGGATAACCGCATTGCCATTTTAAAACTCTTCTCACTTTGACATGAAAATCCGTTCAACATAATCCCATTCGAAACAAACATCTCTTCTTTTTCGGGCGCGCTAATCGTTTTTCTATGATTATGGTTGTTCTACGACTACTCAAAACATCACATATCCATGAATTAATCTATCTAACCAATCCTCAAGCAATTAAAGCACCAAATCGCTGCTATCATTATCACGGTAAAAATGGGGGTGGTTACATCTACTCTTACACACATCTTTTCAGCAAATGACAGTACACTATACTAGATTTACTCAAATATTATTATACATATAAAACTTTTGAGCAAATCAATGTAGTTATCTCTAATAGATTCAATTTTACATTTCATAATAGTATTTTATTTAGTGTTAATAGCTATATTAACATTTTGTAGTGTAGGCAAATGCGCTATGTCCGGTTATTACAGTCTGTTTTTTTGGGGATTAATAAACCAGCAACCTATCCAAATTCACAGGCAATGAAATTCTATGTAAATCTATTAGATAATCATAAATGCGATTAGTTAGTAACTAATAGAAATCAAAAATATATTTCATCAATTAACCTACCAACTTTCATTTTTGAAAAGTTGTGTATTTCTAACAAGAAGTAGCGCCGGATAACATCGGAATCACACATAACTTGACAAGCAATAAAAGACGCGAAGGCATACAAAGTAAAAGAGAGCTAGAAATTGGTGATGACTTTTGAGTTGAAAGGATATCGATGGATACTTGTGGTTTGCTCTAGACTCACTGCTTCGAATAGCAACGATCGGGCAGCTCTTACAAGTTATCATAGAGGGAGAATGATTCACTTTACGTAACAAGGATCAATGAAACAATCTAGAAACGAAAACTAATTATACAAATGCTCAGTAACTAACCTCAGTTTTATTTCAAGAACATTTATGAGCGATTTGATCATTACAAAAATAATACAGCCAGAAGCACATGTAGAATGCATCATATCCTTCGATAGTAAGATGTAGTAAGACATAATTTTCAGATTAGTGTATTTATATTATAATATATATATATATATATATAATAATAATATAAGTATAATAAATATATATAGATATATATATATACTATATATTAATTATGTAGTAATATTAATGCAACTCTCATTTACATAGAATTGATTGCCCGATTTTTTAACGTGGATTACAATTCAAAGACGTAATCAACTGAGTACTAAAGCAAATAATAAAAGTTTTCTTAGGTGCCAGTAAAGTCTTGTGTTAATGGGACGACATGCAATATGACACCATACGATTCAGTTGGTGAATATGAGATACTATAATAAAATGTATGGAAACAGAACTTGTCCTTGATACTGGAGCTGCCAAACTCTTCCATCAATACAGCTGGAATGATTCTGGTGTTCAACTTAATTTTCATTCTGATTCGTCCCTTCATATCAACTTACCTCTCATAAGTAATATTCAATCCTTTACTTGAAAGGAGACAAATGTGGTTGTCACTTTTGGTTGGGTTAGTACGATTGAGGGTTTAGAAAACTCTTGGCGATATAGTATGTTCGTGGATGGGATGAGGCTATTAAGCAATAATAAGTTACATTTTAAATGCTTTCAAACCTGATGGCAGTCCATTCATAGATGTAGCGAAATTCCATGGTATTCACATTCTGGCAACCAAAATGAACCAAGTTCTGGCCGCTCTTGAAGAACTAGATTAGTTAGCTACATTTGTTCTAGATTCACACACATTGAAAATGAATATTTATTGTCATTATGAGTCTATGCCTATATGAATATTACATATGAATTACAAATTTACAACTGAATAAGATTGAAATGCAACCAGACGCGTATAATGACACAAGTCGCGGAATCTCAACGTGATCATTTTGACGTAGAAGCTCTACATAATACACTTTCTATATGAGGTTTTCTACTAATTATGCAAAACCAAAACTTGTTAGTATATTCGGAGGGTGGGAGATAAGTTCTACATAATTATAGTATAATGGGAAGTAATATTCTAGAACCTTCTGATCGATTCACCAGATCCTCACAATCCTCCCATTCGTTAACCATTTAGATGATGTTACATATGACCTACGCAGTCAGCATAGATATCTTCAACCTTAAGAAAGGCCAGACTTTGTGAAGTGAACATTATCCATCAACTGCAACGAACGATACTAAACAAATTGTGTTATTGAAGCACAATAAAGATTACGAATGCCTGATCACGTGTGACGAGAACGTCAATTCACAACCTCAAAAATTGTCCACAAAGCGTTTATAACGCTAGTCATCTAGAAATATATGGAGAATGGAATGCGTTTGCGCAAAAATGTTTCTTTGCATATGAAAAAATGACAAGATTAATATTCATGTTTACCATTGAAGGTTTGGATAATGGTGAGAAAAAAATATTTTCTAGTATTTCATGTGTGTTTTACACAACAAACTAACTAACGATCTAATAGGTTTGGAGAATTCATATATTTTATTTATGTTTTAAAAATAAATTGTGAATTAACTTTTGTACGCCCAACCGAATGTTTATGTTGAATGTGATTGTATTAATTTTTTAAAATTAAGTTTATGAAATTACATCTCATCTACTTTCACCTACTAAAAATTCGATTGAATCTTATTAGTTTCATGAATTAAACCCACCAATCAAAGTAAAGAAAATTCCCCTAAACATTTCAGGTATAACAACTAAGAAACAGTTAATTATAAATAGATACATGAATCCAAACCAAAATAAAATACACTAATTATAACGCAGAGCAAACCACCAACACTAATAGGAATTAAAATTGGTTCATACAGACAACACTAATACAGAAGTAAATTCTGATTCATCAGCAAACATCACGTCATTAGCAAACAAAACACCAATTAACGTATTCAGAACTAATTATTTTCTCATGAATTGAATCTGAATCATGCTATTATATATTTGGTTAACTGTAAATATGTCAACTTTTAAAAAAAAGTATCAGTAATTATACATAAAAACAACATAGCGAAGAGTAGCTAGCATATCCAAATCAACAAACTAAACTGAGTCATTGCCCAAACCGTCAACCCTTAAGGGTTTTTCTATCCAGCATCATCTCAACAACCTTTAATTCTTTATACTCGTACACAAAATTCCAACACATCAATAATCCACTAAAATTCACAAAAACAACAACATATGCACGATGATCTACGCTCAATAATGACAGTTATTGTTTACAAGCGACATACCTATGCACAAACCCACCGTCCACACGTAGCCATCAAGATTAACCTAAATATATAGGTAAACTATATATTTTCAATAACATATCAGACGACGCATATATAAACACATAAACGGATTCTAAGCTAGTATAAACGAATTTAAATTATAAAATCACATTATCGAAATCATGGGTAATCGAAATGAACACCTTAGATGAAACGTGAAGAAACAAAACAAATCAATAAACTAAAAACATATTACAAAGTGTTATCAAACACATACGAACTAAACGTTTCACTTGAATAATAAAAAATCTAGAACTATTAACATTCATCACTTAGATATCTCTCTGATCTCATTCCGGATGATTCATCAAAAAGCAAGAAAGGTGTCTTATTTTTTGCACGACATAGTTTTAGATAATCCGACTCATGTTTTAAAATAAGTTTAGAATCAATTTTTTGTCTCTTTTAATATGTCCATGTCACATTTCAAAGAATCGCTTCGTCATCTGCTATAGGGTTTGACAAAACATCTTCAGTCAAGACAGACACAACGTCAGCAGATTCATGTGATTTTACTTCAACCACCTTATCCAAGATCATGCCAAACTGATATCAAAATATAAGATAACAGGTTATTCGTATGTTTCAATCCTCATAAAAAATAGTATAAATATTGATTACAAATTTAGTACCCAGTCCCCTTGTCACCATACAATATCATTAAAGCTTGTAATTTTCTTTCGTATCCTTTATTATGTAAATAATACACTAATCTGAAACTGAATATCATACATACGTAATACGTCATGTACTACGTGTCTGCTGATGTTAATGATGCCGTTACATTAGATGAAGTAAAAGATATGAATAATATTTCAGACATGTACAATAAAAGACGCGTTGGTGATTTATATGAAGTTAAAAGTAACATTAGTGAACTTGGAACAACAGATGCAGGTGTATGTTATGATGATTACTCATCAAAATATAAATGTCCAAAAAAATATCCATATTGTTGATATTCCTTTATAAGGTTAGTCTTTATCTGGCTAAAGTATGCTGATAAGGTTTATCTTTTATATGGCAAATGTATGCTGATACTGATATTCTATGTCAGTTATTTTTTTATTTTTGTAATTAAAGTAGCATGTTATTGTTAATCGTAAGTCTGTGTTTAATGTTGTGTTCCTTTATTATTCTTGTATTTCAGTAAATTATTTTTCATGATCTTGCCGATATTTTTTTCTATGTTTTAGTACTTTTTTATAAATGTAAAATGATTCAGAATATGAGGTAAGTTCAATATGAGGAAAAGGAAATAGGATGTATTTATCGGGAATTGGATAAGGTTATTGAATTTATTGCAACAAACTTCCAAATTATAGGCTGGTCTATATTAATATGATGTTATTTTAGTATTTGGTTTTAGGTATCGGTTGTATGATTTAAAATGTAGTTGAAAGTGATATATGTATGTATTAGGTTTAATTTTCGTTGTAAGTTGTAGTCATTGAGTAACATTTAGTTGTTTTTACAAAACAAATATTTTCGAATCTGGTATATCACGCTTCACTTTCAGCGTTTGAACTTATGTTTTTGATTTCAAATTTTATTTTATTGTCTGATTTGCTGGGCCATTAGGTTGTGTCCAAGCGGATTTCACTAACTTCTTCTTTTTTTCCTTTAAATAAGTGCGATAAAGGAAAAATGAGTTATACTTAACTTTTTAGTTAACCCAATAATTGAAGTCCATAGAGTTTCATAAACCACAGATACTGATTAATACGGTATGATAATTTTATGAATGTTTATCGCCGCAAAATGGTTAACGAATTAGAGGATTTGGAGGATTGTGAATCCGAGGTTCTAAAATATCTTCCAATTCCTGCCAGGGTGACCTTTGTTAGCTTTGAAAGAAACTTAAATGTTACACCGAAACTATGGTATTGTAGATCATCTTTATTTTGCTCTTTCATGGGAAATATTGGTTTTCACATGTGGTATTTGCATGCCACATGTAGATGAAGCAGATCTGATTTGTCATCCATACTCTGTGAAGTAACAAAGTTTGTCTCATTGGTGTGGATACTGCGCTTATATACCATTGTTTCTTTTATTTCCCCTGCTATAGTGTGTATGAGTTTTATATACCATTGTTTCTTCTGCTTCAGTGGGTATGAGTCTTTGGCTTATATACCATTGTTTCTTCTGATCATCCTGATATAGTTGCAAGGGTTTTTAGGGTCAAGGTAGAAGATGTTAAGAAGTTGTTATTTATGAGGATATTCTCGGAGAGGTAGCTGCCCATGTTTATTTGTCGAGTTCCAGAAACGTGGGTTGCCGCATGCACATTTTCTGCTTATTATGACATCACAACATAAGATTACCAATCAAGACCTTTATGATATGGTTGTAACAAAACACATGATGCATGGTCCGTGTGGATGCATTAGGCCGGACAGACCATGCATGCAGGGTGATCCAAAGACATGCCGCTTTAGATATCTGGCACGCGTTCAAGAATCTCTCAGTTTCATTTATTGCTCTAAAGAAACTATGGTGCAGTTATATGTTTGATATTATTGAGAACCCCGTTGTATATCTGATTTAAGAACATATGTATAATTTATGAACTTATGTATAATATGATTCCAAATGGTTTGCTAGATAGTATTTGTTCGTACTATTATTCAGTAACATCAATTGTTGATAATATATTATACATGAGAAAAATCTATCAAATAATACTATATCATAATGATAAAAAGTAATGTGTCATTTGAAGTATACAATATATTCTTTTGGATCTTTAAAATATATTTTTTTAAATTAATGTTAAAATTTATGTGGTTTCATTCTAATTTGTCAATTATTTGTATACTATATTTGTTTTTAACTGAATATGTTATAAACATTGTTCTTATAACTGCTTGTGGGTAGTTTAAATTTAACAATGTGCTTTTTGTTGCATTAGTGGGTAGTTATAATTGTTCTTTATTATATATATAACTTACATAGTTCACCTTATTTGTTAGTATTTTAGTAACTTCTACGTTTTTCCAAAAGTAAAGACAGCATGCAGGTAACAGTTCAAATGAACATTTGGTTATTTATATCAGTCTTGATAATGGTAGTTTCGTACGTGCAGAACTCAGAAGGTGCTGATGTTTGTTCAATTGATAAAATAGTAGTTGAAGTAGAGGTAATGTTCAGCATAAGATGACAACTTATGTTACGTAGATTCATTGTCTATTATTTAAGTTATTATGTTCTTATTGGTCATTGCAGGAACCAGCAGTTCAACGTATTTCCATGTATAAAAATGTTCTTGAGGAGGTCAATTATCATAAAAATATACAATTAATTCTGAAATAAATTTGCAATCTCTATACGACTGTGATTATACTGTATTATTGTGTTCAAATAAGCATATTCGTTTTTATATTTATCTAGGAATTTGACGCATGGCTTGAAGATCATTATCCGAAGCATGTTGCGTCTATGAAGGCTCATGAGGTGGAGATGAAGTATATACATGTTTACTTGACAATTCACGTATATGATATTCAGTTTCAATATTATTTTTTACATATACAGGATAGAATGAAATTACAAGCTTTAGAAGATATTGAATGGGACAAGGAGGTACTAAATTTGTAATCAATATTTATACTATTTTTTATGAGGATTGAAACATATGAATAACCTGTTATCTTATATTTTGATACCAGTTTGGCATGATCTTGGATAAGGTGGTTGAAGTAAAATCAGATGAATCTGCTGACGTTGTGTCTGTCTTGACTGAAGATATTTTGTCTAACCCTATAGCAGATGACGAAGCTGAATCATTTGAATGTGACATGGACTGTATTAAAGAGACAAAAATTGATTCTAAACTTATTTTAAAACATGAGTCGGATTATCTAAAACTATGTCGTGCAAAAAATAAGACACCTTTCTTGCTTTTTGATGAATCATCCGATGAGGATATCTAAGATATGTAATATTAGATTTTTTATTATTCAATTAAAGTTAGTTGGTATGTTTGTATCTTTGTAATTTTTAGTTATGATTTGTATTATTTCCGTTCATCTAAGGTGTTCATTTCCGTTACCCATATTTCGTAATTATTTTATTTAAATCATTTTACAGTTATAATCCGTTTATGTGTTTATATATGCGTTTGATATGTTGTAAATATATATTTATCTATATATTTAGTTAATCTTGATGCCTCGTGTTGCATATTTGTTGTTGTTGAATTTTATTCGTTTGATGTGTTGGAATTTCGTGTATGAGTATAAAATTTAAAATGGTTGTTGAGATAGATGCTGATAAGGTTAAGGGTTCCTGTTGTCATGACGTTCAATTTGTGATTTGATATAAAGTAAATTTTTATGATAAATTATGATACTTTTTTTTAAAGTTCACACTTATTTGCAGAAACCCAAATATATAATACAATGATTAGATTCAATACATGAGAAAAACAGTTTTGAATACGTTGTTGTTTTGTTGCTAATGAATTGATGTTGCTGATGAAGAATTACTCTTATTAGTGTTGCTGATGAACAATTACTCCTATTAGTGTTGGTGGTTTGCTCTGGTTAAATATGTATTTTTATTTGGTTGGATCATGTATCTATTTATAATTAACTGTTTCTTATATACCTAAAATGTAGGAATATTCTTTACTTATTGATGGGGTTTATATCATGAAACTAATAGTTTCGAATT
Source organism: Tanacetum coccineum (assembly GCA_026074375.1). Classification (NCBI taxonomy): domain Eukaryota; kingdom Viridiplantae; phylum Streptophyta; class Magnoliopsida; order Asterales; family Asteraceae; genus Tanacetum; species Tanacetum coccineum. Next base: position 15,555 of record BQNB010016609.1, on the reverse strand, counting down.
TTTAGTAGTAATAGTTAGACAGTAATTTCATAAACTTAATTAAAAACTAACATATTCACATATAAACATTGTACCAAAAAATTCACAATTTTATCCATAAAAAAACAGCCAAACTATAGAGAGTTTGTTTTTTAACACACATGAAATACTGGAAAATCTTTTTTCTCACCATTATCCAAACCTTCAATGGTAAACATGAATATGAATCTCGTCATTTTATCATATGCAAAGAAACATTTTTGCGCAAACGCATTCCATTCTCCATATATTTCTACATGATTGGTCCTTTGTGGAATTTGTTTGTGAAATTGCGTCTTCACAGTCATCAGGCATTCAATATTTTTGTGCTTCACTAACACCTTTGTATATCTGTGCATTTGATTGTACTTCACAAAGTCTGCCGGGAGAGACTGCAAATCATATGTAATATAATGGTTAACGAATTGGAGGATTTGGAGGATTGTGAATCCGAGGTTCTAAAATATCTTCCCATATACTACTAATTATGTAGAACTTATCTAAATAAACTTACAAGTTTTTGGTTTTGCATAATAGTAGAAAACCTCATATAGAAAGTAATACCATAGAATTTCACATCTGTGAATGGACTGCCATCAAGGTTGAAAGCCATTAAATGTAACTTATTGTGCTGCTTTATCGTGAACACCAGAATCATTCCAGCTTCGAGTTTCAGAGTATCTATAATTCTTTTCCAACTTTTATTATATATCTCATATTCACCCGATCGTGTGTCATTCCTTCATTAACAAGCTTTACTGGCACCAAAAAACTTTTATTATTTGCTTTTATCTTGATTACGTCTTTGTATTGTAATCCACGTAAAAAATCGGCATCAATTCTCTGTAAATGAAGTTTTCATTAATATATATATATATATATATATATATATATATATATATATATATATATATATATATATATATATATATATATATATATATATATATATATATATATATATATATATTAAATACACTAATCTAGAAACTTATGTCTTAATACATCTTATATAAGGATATGAAGCATTACATGTGGCTTATTATTGTAAGGCCAAACACGGCTCATAAATCTTGAAAAATGAGTTATTACTGAGCAATATAATCTAGTTTCATTTCCAGATTGTTTATATCCTGTTACGTAAAATGAATCATCTCCCTCTTGGATAACATGTAAGAGCTGATCGTTGCTATTCAAGCTATCTAGAGCAAACCAGTTCCATCGATATCCTTTCAACTCAAAAGGTCCATCATCCAATTTCTGTATTTTAACTTTGTAACGCCGTCTTTTATTGCTTGTCAAGTAAATATGATTGTTTCCGGTGTAACACTTTTCAAAAAAAAGTTGTGGTAATTGATGAAATAATTTTTGATATTCTATTAGTTACTAACTAAATCATCATTTATGATATCTAATATATTTACATAATTTCTTGCCTGTGAATTTGGATAGGTTGCTGGTTTAATCCAAAAAACAGACTCATAAGGCACTTTCCTACACACAAAATTAAACTATTAACAAATAAAACCATATGTAAATAAAATTAAACATGATAACTACATTTGATTGCTCAAAAGTTAATATAATATTGTAACTATATATGTCTTCCTAAAATCTTAATAAGATATATGTAACACCCCCATTTTTACAATATAGCAGCGGAAGCTAATCTGGGGTATTAATTCATGGATACAACAACCATAATCATAAAAAACGACCCAAAAGAGACGTTTGTTCAAAAGATATGTTATCATTCATTTCAATTAAGAGTTTTACAAAGGCAGGTCCCAAAATCTAGAAACAGAAAATGTGAATGATAACAAGTTTTAGCCATCTTCGAGTCCATGCCACTCCATGCCATAAGTTGCTCAATTACCTGAGATAAACATGCATAAAAAAGGGTCAACACAAAGGTTGAGTGAAATTCATAGGTTTGAAATGTAATAGTTGAAGACAAGTTGACATATTGGAAATATTGGCATTGCAGGAATAATCATTATGAAGAACATTATTGTCATAGTGAATAGTATTATCATCCGAAACTCATGAATCACATAAAGAGATATTAAGAGATATTGGGAGATATTACCCAAAGAGATATTAGGAGATATTACCCAAAGAGATATTAAAGAGATATTGGGAGATACTACCCAAATAGATATTTCCATATACCTAGGCAATAATATATCAGGATAGCATATAGTTTAGCATAACACTTGCATTCATGATTTTATAGTAGGTGTCACGGGTTTATAAAGTATGTGAGATTATGAACTCATTAAGTCTTCATTATTATAAGATAAACGAGTATGTAAAAGAGTTTGTAACAAGCATGTATCCCCCTCACGGGTTTATAAAGCATTCAAAAGATTTAAAAGCGAGTCTATGAACTCACCTGATAGGTAGATGTAATAAATATTTTGAAATGAAAGCTGACAACCTTATCACAATCTTAACCGGGGAATGTTGATATAGTAAAATGATAGTAAACAGCCGCGTCACGCAACCTGGGTTTGAGCTTCAATGATCAACAATGGTGGAAATGGGTCGTTTCGGGTAGTATTTCCACTCATACGCCTTGTATCTTTACTCCGAGGCTTCAATTGTTCAGGGCTTTGATTCTTGAACTTCTTTAATGATCCTAGAATCATATGGGAGCAAAGGATTGCTGCCTATAAGGGTTATAGAGGAGGAGGTGTGGTGCGAGTTGGAATGAACATACAAGAGTGCTATTTATAGTAGTTTGAAGGCATAAGTTGTAAGCAACACTTAGGATCTGGTGTGAGACACTTGGAGGGTCTATTATCTGAAGTGTTGAAGCTATTGGGTGAGTTGTGAAGGCTAGGAAGCTAGATTGATGTGTTGGATACCCTTGTTGGCTGCCGTGGCTATACATGGAGTAACAAGGAAGATGTGGCTTATTTTGAGACCAAGAGATGGTCTAAGCAGGTGAATAAGCTACTTAAGGGTTTATAGAAGGGGTTCATGTAAGTTATTTGCACATGGTTTGGTTTTAAATGGGTCAAAAATGATAAGAAAGGGGTTCAGGTCTATTTTGGGTTCAACGAGGGATTCACAAGTTTTCAAGCTTGCATTTTGTGTATAAATGATTAAGGATTGTTAATATATGTTCCTAAGGTCTGATATAAGAAGAATTAACAAATATTAGCAATTGGTTTTGGTTAAAATGGGATAAAATTGAAGAAATGGGGTTACGGGTTCAACTATAGCTCGTTTAGGGTTTTCTTGACTTTCTTGGTTTGTAATTCGTGTATAAATGATTAAGGGTGATAGAATACTGATCTTGAGCAATGTAATATGAATTATTAATGATATTTGATAGTTGTTTTAAGTTAAATTGGGTTGAAATGGAATAATAAGCCGTGGGTTGGAATTAGGGTTCGTATAAGACTTTTAGGGTTTTCTAGCTTTGTAAATCTTATATATTGTCAATATAAAGATAGAAAATGATTTGTAAACTCATTTTATAAGTTTACAATGGCTCTTGGTTGATTTTTTGGGATTAAAATGGTTAGAAATGAGTAAACGGGTCAAATGAACCAATTAGGTACAATTAGGGTTTCTTGGATTCGTTTTACGTATAAATGAAATAGGAAGATGAAGTAATGATGAAATAATGATTGAATAGGATTGATATGATTGTGAAACAAGTTATTACAACTTATTTGAGTGTTGGTTGAGGTTTAAAACGGATAATAATTGATAAACATGTCATGGTTTAGTAATTGGCTCGGGTTAGGGTTTTAGACTTTTGAATTAGGGTTTTGAGTGTAAAAAGATGTATGAAAGCTTATGAATAGAATAATTAGGGTTTACACATTGTATATTGAGTGTAGTAACTTGTACACAAGTGGTGGTGAAGAAATTAGAATGAAAACGGAGGTAAAACGGCTATTTTGGAGATCATGCTTTATGACTTGTACATTGAGCTTTTAAGGACTTGTACTTTGATTTAAAGAGATTTTATATTTCAAATGAGATGTTATATTGTTTGTACATATGCTTTAGTTGCTTGTGCATTCACTTTAGATATTAACCCTTCATGGAATTAGGGTTTAGAGGTCTACGATAACGGTTTAAAGCCCGTTTTGATATAACGTTGCAAATAGTACTTTATAGGAATAATGTACCTTGTAAAAAGAATATGATGATATTGACTTGATATGTTAGGATGTTTGCTTGACATATATGAAGACAGGATTGCCATAGATAGGTTGCGTGAGCTCGTCTACTTTAGTTATGCAAGTTATATTATATATTGAGATATTGACAATACAAGTAATGTAATAAAGCAAAAAATTTCCCCGTAAAATTGTGACAATAGTAAAATAGGTTTTGCATTTGATGAAAATTCTTGGGTTGTTATAGTCTCCACCCCTTACAGAAATCTCATCCCGAGATTTAATCAAGGTCACAAGTTCACGTGTGTGATACATTTATAATTATGTTGTACACCATAATTATAATTACCTCCTTTCACGCGTCTACTTATTATCAAGACCACACCTTTTGATGATAGCAAATAGAATTTCTCCAGATTAGAATCTGGGTGATGAAATACTTCGATTTACGAAACCTGTGGGTTATGGGCCTACCACGCTTCTGCTGCGCCATTATGATCATAAAGAATCGTTATTCATTAACCGTTAAAAGTCAACATCAAATAAGAATGCTATCACAAGTCTTTGTCAAAATTTCCATACCTAGTGGTATTGAAATCATTTGACATTGCATAGATTCTTGTATGTTTCCTTGTTATTAGGTTGCAGAATATAACAGAGATTTTTAGAATACGGTGATAATGGGAGGAGTGATGTCCAGGAATGATTGTAAATTTGTAAGAAAGTTGTTAATCATGTGAGATACAGATTTTTGAAATGAACAAATGATGAAGGTAATAATGATAATAATCAAAGGATTGTTTGAATAAATGGATTGAAAGAAACTTGTTTGTACGTATGTTATATACTTAAGCCTACTTATTTATAATTAGTCACTTACAAAAAAAAGCGTCCAACTCCTTGTAACTAAGAATTTATAAATTCATAGTTCAGGGATTTATAATTTCCTTATTCAAATGAAGAAGCACTCTAATTCATTTCAATAAGATGATCATACATTGTCTTACCTAAGCATGAAAACATGATGTGGTAATGAATGGTTACATAATATTGAGATGTTGATTGTACTGATGCCTATATATTTGAGGATGAAAATTTTTGTTGCAAAGGTATGAGGAGAGTATTCAGAGTTAAACATAATAGAATCGATGGAATTGACAAATGATGACAAGTTTTGATACCATTAGATTACTTTCTGTGTTTTTTCAAAATTTTCATATTTTTTCAAAATAAACATTAATAGGTTAGTTAAAATAAAGATAAGTAGTACTTTATACTCAAATAAGGATCAATAAATGGTGAAAATTCTTCATAATGAAAAGGATATGATGATTCTTCAAGCCGGTAAAGAGGCAAGTGCAACGCACTTCACAGGAAGTGCGTCGTACTTTCTGTGTTTTTTCAAAATTTTCATATTTTTACAGAAAAACCAGCGTACTTATAACAAAGTGCGGCGTACTATTTAGATTTTCAATTAATGAACTTATCAATTTCAGATTTCTAATCATTTTAAACTTATTATTTCAATTAATTCTTAGATAAGTTGAAATAACTCCTAGTTTTTAAACAAAGGATGGACATCATAACCCTAAACATTCAAAAGATCATAAACAATTAGTCTCGTATTTTTAAGATCCTTAAAGTAAATAAGCATGTCAAAACAGGTTATAAGCTGAACATCATAAACAAATATGACATCTAGGAAGACGATTCTAATAAGCATTTGATAATTAGTGGTGCATTCAGCATGTTTTTGATTTCTGTAGCCATTCATCCTTTTACGGTTTTTATAAAGTAGCAAGTAGGGAATAACGATTTAAAAAAAATCCCCTTTTCTTCTTAAAGTTGAAACTAAGTGTTTGAAACGTTTGTTTTTGGTTTTGGTTCATTATAGCTTCATGTATAAAAATTTCTCAAAAGTGTGGCTTACACGTTAGAAGTGCGTCGTACTCTTTGTTTTTCCAAAACAAATCGACGCACTAGTTGCATGTGAGTCGTACTTTCCATAGTAAAAATAAATTTTTGGGTCAGTTGGCTAGAAAACTATACGGCGAAGTGGTAAATTTTGGTTTGCAAATTATAAGATAATTCAAGAAGAACAATTTAGTCTCCGGCAACGGCGCCAAAAACTTTGATGTGTTAATAAAGCTTTAAATTTATAATACTAGTTTTAACCGATTTTCAACTAACACACGGGTGTTCTTTAAACGAGTAAACTATTTTGCAAATGTGTCTCAAGATTTGTCACGAATCAAAGACACGGTTTAATGTTTTGATTAAATTGATTGATTAAAAGAATATATGTTTGGGAAGGAAAGCAACGAGGATGAGCATATGAATAATGGTGAACACATTAATAAGGATATAAACCAACAAGCAACAAATAGTTAATTAAGCATTTAACAATTTTATATAAAAGAAATTCCTTTCGGCCTTTAATCCTTATTATATAAAATGATTTGGGATAGATTCATGTTTAGAAACGATAATATCAAACTTGCTTATTCTAGTTCGTTAGACATAAGAATAAGCATTAAACATTCTATTACTTGGTTGAATAATTATTTTATTAGCTAATTCTCACAAAGCTAATATCGATTTATGACTCGAAATCAATCACTAGATGGAGCCTTTTGACCTAATTCCATATTTCATAAGAGATCAAATAATCAACAAGGATCAAGCATTCAAACATCAGGTTTAATATTATTGCATCCACATTCATAAGTTATTCAAACCTATTCATACTACGACTCTTATTGAACCCAAATAAACATAGAAGAACTACTCCATATTGAAATAAATAACACTCATAATCAAGGTAGTTAAACTTTAGAATTCTTGAAATGATAAGAAGGAGAAACAAGGTTTAATTACAAACTTTCAAGCAACAGTAGATTTCCCAAGATCTTTTAACAACTAAAACCCGGAATAAGTGATCCACTATGTCACAATAGCTATCCCTTTTATCTTAGCTTACTTTCCTTCTTATTTGAATGAGCAACCACTAGAATTGGATGAATAACAAGTGTGTTCCACCATAACTCCCAAAAAGGTCTTCTTAGAGTATTTATTTAATTTAGAGAATGAGATGATGTGATTGATATCTAAAACTCTAAATATTAGAGTCCATTAATAGCCGAAGATAAAAGCTATAGCATTTGAAAGAAGGGATGAAAGGACATGGAATCAATGCTCCAAATTAATGATTTGAGTTACTGCAGGCTAAACTGTGCCGCACTTCCTTTGAAGGGCGTCGTACTTGGCTTCAACATTAAATTTTCTCTTTCCTTGTCTAAAAGTACGTCGTACCTTTAGTTAATATGCGCCGCACTTTGGCGTTTATCATTTAATACTTCTTTCTTTCACTTCTAGATCCTTCTTCTAACGACTGTTAGTCCATTTTAACGGATATCTTTGCGTTCTTAGTCCTTTTCGTAATCTTTGGTCCTGAAACAGTTATTACACAAATAAGTACCTTAACATTCGCTATTTGACATTGAGATTTCCAGAATATAAATACTCCAACAAAAGTCATTATTTAAGTTCCGTGAAGGTCCTATATAAGATATAAAAAACTAATGCGTATTTTATTTTAAAACTTGTGATTTGTTTTGTGGCTTGAAAATCATGAACAAATATGCTAAACATGTGATTTGATTTGATTTGGTTAAGTTATTTGAAAATGTTTGATTGATCGACTAATATTCATAAGCGCATAATTTTATATCCTTAATTAAATAATTATATGTTTAGCATTTTTTTAGGAAATTTGTTTAGGTGTTAGAATAATTGATTGATTAAAATTTGGAAACATCAAATCATTCCAATTGCACGGGCAAATAAAAGTAAAAGATACCTAATAAAAACTCGATCGAAATCAAAAATCAAAAATAAAGAAAAAGTTCGGCAATAAACAAGGATCTCGATCTCTTTTCCTTGCCGTTTAAGTCTTAGGTTCATTCCCCTATAAACAGAACCCCAAATCCTTCTCTTTTATTTACAATTCTATCTTCTTTTCATCAAACCCTATATTTCGATCTATCAAGGTATTACTGTATATTTATTTTATTTTATTTAATTAGAGTTATTGTAATAATTATAATGGTGCTGTTTTTTATTGGTTCAATTTGTATTGTTATGGATTTAATTTTTGTTATTAATTTGAAGCGGGTAAGTAGCTAATCTACATTCCTACTCGAACCTGAAATGATTACAATATTCTGCATGTGTTGAAATCGTTTAGAGAGCAGTTTAGTTTTTCAGATTATCAATAATTTGTTTTGTTAATATTTTCTTTGATACAACACAGCGTGAGAGAGAGACTGAGATTCAAACCAATTGCGAAAATGTCTGTTTATACTACTACTCAAAACCGCAAGAACCACGTTGTTGATTCTGTACTTGACTCTGATGGTATGTAATTACCTCCTTTTTTATTCTTTCTGTTTGTAGTTAAAAATTTATTTATTAATTTTCTCTTAGATCTAATTATATGTATAAATTGGTGACTTGTTTTTAGGCTTACAAGAACTACTCCGCAGGATGCCGGCCATACGTATGACTAATTTTACCTCCTTGTTTCTTTTTAATATGTCGCTTCTCTTATGTAATTATATATCTTTTTTGCTTTATGAAATCAGACGATGAGCGAGTTCCCAAGTTTATGACTCCTAGTTGCGCTATGTGTGGGAACTTTAAGCACGAGTGCACATGTCAACCGGTGGACCACATGAAAAAGTGTTAATAATACCTAAAAAGGATTTTTTCCAAGGTGGAAACAAAGGTGAGCTTTCTCATATCAAGTATGCGCTTTTTCATTTTGAAAGTATTTCTTTTTATCACAAGAATTTATCATGTTTTTTGTATGCTGTTAAGATTGGAGACAAACGCGGACTTCGTCCACCGGCGCAGCCAGAAAGGGTGATACTTCCCCTAAGGTCGGAGCAAGAAAAAGTGTTAGTTATAAAAACATTGATGGATTCTATATTTTAGTCGTTTGACAACGTTGTCTTAGATGTGTTAGTTTTGTTTTTGTTACGTAGTCTCTATGCTAGCACAACTCATATACAACGTCAAATGACTCACATAAAGTAATGTGTTTTTTAATTCACAGAAATAAAATTACCTTTTTTTACCAAGCAAAACTTCATTTTTGAAGTCGTATTGTAGCTCCTTGAAATATTTCAGGTCAATTGAGCATTCAATTCATATTCTCTGGTGTTTATTAAGCATGACTCCTAAGTCCTCCAAGCACCACTAGAAAAATGATACCCCATAACCACAAGCCTACAATCCATCAAAACCATCTAAGATTAATATGACATCGTTCATATCCTTCTTCACCAAACCTCTGATTAACATGAAAGTTCAATCAAAGATTAATATCACACCGTGCTATTTAGTAATGTTGTAACATTGGTCAAATATATCACGTCTTCAAAGATATCATCTAGGTCATGAGGTATGGTTTTTGTTATAAGGATTCTTTTCATCTAGGTCGTTGGGTTAGTGGGTAATCAATAGTTTTCTTTTGGTAATTAAAAGTCAGAAAATAATGATTAATAGTATTATGGAAATTAATGATCTTCTGTTTTGTTTTTAGTAGCATATTATTGCCATTGAAGGAAAACACTTCGAGGTTTATATGTGTATCATACTCCATAATATAAGACTAGTTGCACCAGCGCTTCACGGCGGGCGAGTCAAAGACTCATGCCGTGATTTATGGTGAATGTTTATTTTAAATGGATTGCATAATTCAATAATTAAAATATTATGTCGAATCATTTTTCATCTGTTAAACTAAATTTTACATATGTAATATCTTATATGCTATGCGACCTCACACTACTTATTTTTTTACATATGCAATATCTTATATGCTATGCGACCTCACACTACTTATTTTAACTTTTAAGATAAGTTTTCTTACATGTTTGTGGAAGTACATGGAAACAAGCGAAGAAAACAACATATGAAAAAAGGAAATCATGTAGGGCACACCTTCTGTATGTCTTAAAGGTTATGGTTGCATGATCCTTCAAATGTAGATAATAACGCATAGTGTTTCTTTATGATTTTGACCCTAAATCAGGAATTATTAGAAGTGCTACAGCCTGGTGATTTGAGGCTTGACCACCTGCCCTCTATGAAGGAATTTGTATTAACCATGTTAGGACAGACAGAGAGGGGTGTTTGGTTCTTATATGTAAGTCAGCAATTTTTACAGTATGCAAAGTAACAAACAACAGAATTTGGAAGAAAAACTAGCACAAGGTATAACTGTAATACTTTGATTGATTAGAAATTGTTATACATACAATCCTATTTATACCATGTTAACAGGTGTCTTTATGAAAAGATGTGTTGGTTCAATTGTTCCAACAGTTGTGTATTCTCAAAAAGCAACTGTCAAATAAATGTAATAACTAACTGTCTTAATAAGGGTCTTTTGGCCTTTGGCCTAGACCATAAATGTGCAGCCTTTATATGTACAATGGGTCTACTAAACCTAAACTAGAGTTATGAATTACATTTGTATTATAAAACACACAGATAAGACTTTGTGATCTTAAATCTTCCAACATGCTTCCCCTTAAGATCATAAGTCTTAATAGCAGTCCTTGTTCTGTTTCTTCAAATGATGACAAGGTCTTCACTTGATGTGCTGCTTGTATCTTCTGTTTTGATCTTGATGCCTTTGTTCAGAGTTGATCCTTCTTTCTTGTTTGGTTGGCTGTCATGGTATTCCTCTCCATTTAAATCTTCAAGCTTGACACCAAAATGCTCTATTTTCTCTTTTCCTTTTCTGTTTGCTGCTTCCATGTTTGGTGCTTTGATCTCAGCAAAACCACATTGGTGAGATGTAAGGCAGGTATCCTCATTGCCTTCTTCCACATTCTTTGTAGGCACCCTTGCAGTCTTATAGTAACTTGTGAAAACATCCAAGTAGTTGGTGTAGCATCTCTTAATTTCTTCTCCATCCTGTTTTGACAGTCCTAGTATTTCTCCTATTGTACCAAACTCATTTCCAAAGTATATACTTAAATATCCTCCAAGGCCTTCAATTAATTTGTACAAATCAAATAGATGTATTTGTACTCCATTTATCTTGGGAGGAATTGGACCAGGGAGTGGCTTCTCCAAGTAACTTTTGTAAAACCATCTTACTACCTTATCAAATCTTTCTCTAAAAGTATCCCATTGTTGGCTAATTATCTCATCTTGTTTTATTAGATTGAGGAAAGCAACATATTCGTTAAAAGTGTTTACTTTTGTTGAATATAGAGTTCCTTTAATCTCAATCATATCATCTTGCATAGGTACTAAGCCAACTGTTTTGTTTTCTTCTGCACTATTCTCTAGTGACTCAAAGTATTTCTCCAAATACTCATTGTGCATAATTCTTAGTTTATCCTCATTGAACTTGTGATCTTTTGGGTTCTTAAACATATAGATAAGTCTACATGTATTATCCTCATATATGATTCCAAAGCCCTGTCTTTCTAGTAGTTCTATTGAGAGTATGTTTAAAGTGACTTCAGGGGCATAACTCACCCCTGGTATTAGGTAACCTTGATCACCATTTTTGATCATAACTTCTCCTAAACCATAGGTAAATAAAAACTTCATTTGATCATCTAACTTGTTAGCAGCAAATTTTTCTTTTATGTTGCAGAATAGACTCAGTTTAGAACATAGGTGTATATTTGTATTATTGCTAACATACCAGATATCATCCCAGTGACCTTGATCTGTCCC
>BQNB010016608.1:34701-68406 GCA_026074375.1 Tanacetum coccineum | reverse complement strand
TAATAAGCTAATGAAAATGAAAGATAAGCTAAAACCAATAAGCCACTAAACCTAATAAGCAAAATGAAGATACAAATAAGCACAAAGGAATAAGCAAATAAGCAGAAAAATTAAATAAGCAAAAGGCAATAACTGCATACAAACAGCCCTAAGGGGTGTTTTTGAAAGGCTTTTTATGGGGCTTATTGGATAAGCTGGACCACAAAAATGAACATACACACACTACAACTATAAATAAGCAAGGAAAAGCAATAAACATGCAAAAAGAACAACAATAAGGACAAGAATTCAGGCAAATGAACAGGCTTATCAGCAGCTATTTTAGGTCTTAGCAAATTTTGAAATATTGACTAAAAACTCACACAAGAAATTGCAGGCAAAAGACTCTTACACTAACTGATATAACACTCAAATTAGACACAAAATCAACAGCCACAAGCACAAATCAAGAATCCAATGGCAAGACACAAGATTGACAGCAACTCTCTAACAGTTTCATACATAAGAACATTAAAACTTGATTTTAAGATTTTATAACTAAAACACTTAAACAAAAGGACTATTATGATGATTAAAGGTAAAATAAAACTGACCCAAAGGTTTTTACTCCTTTTGACCCATTACACAACATTAAACAAGAACAATCCAAACACCCCTTTAATACCAAATCAGCTACTATTTAACTTGCAATACAAAATTTTAACCCACAACCTATCACTACCAGATGATAACAAGCTTATATATCAGCTAAAAAACAGGTTCAATCAACAATAAAGCAAAAACAAACAAGATTAAAGCAAATGCAAGATATTTTGGGATTTTCACAGTTTTTTGAGAAAACAAGTAAAGATGGTTTTTATCTAATACCCTACTGATTTTAACATATAATAAGCAACAATAAGATGATATAAGCTAAAAAACAACAAGTAAAGCAACTAAATAAGAGGTAAATAAGCTAAACAAAAAATGCAATAATCAAAATAGAAAAGCTTACTTTGAGGTCCAAGCTTTTGATGAAGACCTAAGATCTAACCTAACAAATCCCTAGGTCCAACTCAACTTCTCAAAACCCCTTTTATACCCCAATAAGCTCATAACCATAAGCCATAGCAACTTTCAGAAATATAAACCGAAACCATATAACCTTTCAACCATAAACCATAAATCATCCTTCCACAGCTTCTTTGATATTTGAGTGAGATTTGAGTGAGTTTTGAGTGAAGGAGCTTAGACTTATAAGCTATGAGAGAGCTTATAAGTATAAGCTGTTAGCTTATTTAACTTTTAATTCAAAAAACAGTCTATATGAGATTTCTTAAAAACTGGTAAGATTAAAAAAGCTCAACAACAATAATTAAAGAAAACAACAACTTAAACAAAATCAAACTTTCATTAATAATTAAAAACGATTACACGACTTAAAAAAATTACAATATTTAAGCAAAAAAGAAAAAATAGAAAACTCTCCCTTTTCTTTTGGTCTTGATGTCTTCTTATATATGCAGTGTGAAACCCTAATCTTGATGAAGCTTTTAGCCCTCTTCATTTCAGCCGTTGGATTGAAGTAGCCACCAAGGGATTAATCTCATCCCTTGGATTGAATTGGAGGGTGAGATGGTGCCAGCTGGAGTGTGGTCCATGGGGTGGGTTTGTGGTGTGTGAAGGCTGTCAATGGAGTGGGGGACACAATGGAGAAGATGGAGAAATAGTACTCTCGTTTTTTGGCGAGGGATGAACAGTATTTTGAGTAACAAGGTAAAGGTTTGAAGGTTTGTCATAATTGGCCCTTGAGTTTGTATATGTATATTGCAACGAAAGTCCTTTGTGGAGGTGTAAAGTTTGGGGACTTGGCAAGGTTGGCCCTCAAGGGTGTTAAGGGTTATTACATGGGATATCCTTGTATCTTAACAAAACTTAACAGCCATATGTTGGGCTGTTATCTCTTAACAGACAAAGGCTTTTGGGCCTTTATTTTGGTTTTGGGCCGAGCTAGTATAAAGGAAATTTTGGGCTTGGGGGTTTATTTAAAAGGGTTTATGGGTTTAGTATATAAGTGGGCTGACCCGGGCCCACTAGGTGGGTACGGGTGGGCTCACTTTTGGCAATTACGTTTTCGGGTTCGGTTTTCGATGCTCTTTCCAAATCCACACCCCGGGGTTGACTTTGACTTGAGTTGACTTTGACTTTTTGGCTTTGACTTGACTTTTCTTTCACGCTCTTTCCGTTCTCGTGCTCGGTTTTGTCGTTTTGGCTTCGATTTTCGTCCTTTTCTTAGATATCCGTTCCTGCACAATACAATTAGCAAAACAAGCATATATTTGGCATTTTAAGTCTGTTTTTAGTCATTTTAGCTCGTTTTTAAAGGTAAAAGGTATGTGTAATTAAACATATACCAAAATCCCCCATACTAAAGTATTGCCGTGTCCTCACGCAATATTATGAAGTAAACACTTAGAAAACTAAGAATCTCGATCCCCCTCGACTAATAACCTCGAAACGTAGCTAAGTATTCGTCAAGGGGAATTTAAAGAGATCAAAAGTTTATAGAAGCCCCGTTTTTACCATTTTTAAATGTATACACTTATTCCTAATATTTTTGTATTTTTATCGTTTTCTCATCTTTTTGTACTTTTCTTTTTAAGCAACTAACTAACTTATTTGACTTTCGTTATTTTCATTTGGGATCATAGAACAAAATGCATTTCGATCCGAGAATAGATTAATTATTTTTTTAGCAACTAACTAATTTGACTTTCGTTATTTTATAACCTTTAGGGATCATAGAACAAGATGTATTTCGATCCGAGAATGCCCCAAAAAGGATAAATTCATCGTCCTCGACTTTTCACTCGCTCCAAACCAAGCTTAAAACGAAATCACAGTTAAATATCAGTTAAGATGCTAACACTACTCATATTTGCAACTTGTGAACTTTTCACTCCCGACAATTATTATATCTTAGGTGAATGTGCTATTTTGAATTTCAACCATGGATCAACGTTTTGCAAAATTCTATGTTTCACGTTCCACCCGAGAATAATGAGTTTGAAGGCGAGATCATCCCATGTTATCAATTTCATCTTGCACATCCCAACTTGCGTCTAAGTGAACAGGCTTTTTGACACCCAAACAGAGACTAGTATCGGGACTCACGGACCTTAGGTTTCAAAAACTCTTAGGTTTCCCGTATATACATAGCTTGCTTAAAATGAAATAGAATAGTCAAAGTTCAAAAGCATATTTAAATTTAACAAAAAGAGATCTATTTATTAATTCAAACTTAACATTTATGCAATTGTAACCCTCGACCTTTTAGAAGGCTGCAACATCGGTTGTGAGCCGGCAAGATGCAGCAAACTTTTATCAGTCTTGGATTTTTATTCTTACTATAGGCTTTCTTTAGAAGGCTGTAACATCGGTTGTGAGCCGGCAAGATGCAGCAAACTTTTATCAGCCCACAGTTTATATTTATTATATTTTTTTTCATTTTTCATCATTTTTCATAATTTATTATTTTATTTTTTTTAGAGAAGACTTCTTTTTGAAAAATTCAAGTATAAGTTTGAACTAAGACTAAATTTTTTTTGCCATTAACCACATAAAAATTGTTGATTTAAGTTTAATCTCCAAAAATAGCACGTATATTAATCCGGTTAAGAGCTTATGGGAGAAAAAGCCACAAATTACATACATGAGCTCTTAAGATTTCCAACTAATCCTTGTTTAGCATCCAACTCATAATTAACTCTATCATTTTTCGTTCTTTTTACGCAAGAATATTTTACGCGAACGCCTATGTCAAAGATAAGGAACTAGCTAGAGCTCAACACACTCGATCGAGTCAAAATTTATTCTTATTCTACCTAGCAGGAAAGTCAAAATTGTGACAAAACACTTATTTTATTTTTAAAAAATTTTAAATTTTTTCATTTTTTTGAATTTTGGTGGTAAAAACAGGATTACGTAAAAACAATGGCTGCAGGCATAATCAAATCGATAGATCCCTCCCCCCCCCCTCAT
Organism: Tanacetum coccineum; assembly: GCA_026074375.1. Lineage (NCBI taxonomy): Eukaryota > Viridiplantae > Streptophyta > Magnoliopsida > Asterales > Asteraceae > Tanacetum > Tanacetum coccineum. Next base: position 64,386 of record BQNB010016608.1, on the reverse strand, counting down.
ACTAGAATTAAACATTGTCCTAATGTTTTACGAAGGGTCTCTACGTAAATCCTAAGCCGTTTATTAACATCTTAAAGATTAACGTTATCATTAAGATTAGGATATTGGATTTCCCAAATGAAGCTGAGGATTTGAAGCTCTTGTAATCGAAGTACAAAACCACGAGCACGAGAGGCTTCAAAAATCTGGGACAATCCTGGACAATCACAAAACAAGCAAACGAGAAAGGACCAAATAATCCTTGTTTAGCATCCAACTCATAATCAACTCTATCATTTTTCGTTCTTCGCGAATTTTTGCGAACGCTTAGTCTAAAAGTTAAGGAACAAGCTAGAGCTCAACATGCTCGATTGAGTCAAAATTTATTCTTATTCTACTCAGCGGGAAAGTCAAAATTGTGACAAAACACTTATTTTATTTTTGAAAATTTTGAATTTTTTTCATTTTTTGGTATTTTTCAAAAATTTTGGTGGTAAAAACGGGATTACGCGAAAACAATGGCTGCAGGCACAATCAAATCGAAGATCCCCCCATATTAGAATTAAACATTATCCTCAATGTTTTAAGAAGGGTTTCTACGTAAATCCTAAGCCGTTTATTAAGTATGCTTAAAGATAAACGTTAAACGATTAGATTAGGATATCGGATTTCCCAAATGAAGCTGAGGACTTGAAGCTCTTGTGATCGAAGGACAAAACCGCGAGCACGAGAGGCTTCAAAAATCCAGGACAATCCTGGACAATCACAAAAATACAAGCAAACGAGAAAGGTGGAGGTGAGCCTGATCACAACAAAAAACACTTATTCATTACTACATATAATATTACTAGGATAAGCATGGGGTGCCTCCCACGAAGCGCTTGTTTAGGGTCACTAAGCTTGACCCATTCCCCGAATTCAATTGTCCTTGGGGAAGGTTTAGAGATCCGGGACAACCTCGGGTATGTCCCCTCCAAAGTAGTGTTTAAGACGATGACCATTCACCTTGAAATTAGGCCTGGAGTTTTGAGATAACTCAATGGAGCCGTACGGGAAAACTTGGACAATGGTGAATGGTCTGGACCAACGGGATTTTAACTTGCCAGAGAACATCTTCAATCTAGAGTTAAAGAGGAGGACTTGATCACCTACGTTAAAAACGAGGTTTTTGATCTTTGAGTCATGGATGCTCTTTGTTTTCTCTTTATAGATCAAAGAGTTCTTATAGGCATGATCACGAAGTTCATTTAGTTCATTAAGTTGAACTTTGCAGTGATCACCCGCGGTCTCAAGGTCAAAGTTTGCATGCTTCAAGGCCCAGTAGGCTTTGTGCTCGAGCTCAATCTTTAGATGACATGCCTTTCCGTACACGAGCTTGTATGGGGTGCACCCGATGGGTGTTTTGTAAGCGGTACGGAAGGCCCAAAGTGCATCATCTAGTTTATCCGACCAAGATGCACGATTCTCGCCCACGGTCCTTTCAAGAATTCGTTTTAAGCCACGATTGGATACCTCAACTTGCCCACTTGTTTGCGGGTGATACGCGGTGGAGAGATGATGAGTAACTTCGTATTTAAGCATGACCTTTGCAAATTGGTCATTGCAAAAATGGGTTCCGCGATCACTTATAATAGCACGAGGGGCACCGAATCGGGCGAAGAGAGATTTAAGAAATTTGCAAACAACTCGGGCGTCGTTGGTGGGGAGCGCTTTCGCTTCAACCCATTTTGACAAATAGTCGACCGCCACGAGTATATATTTGTTCCCTCGTGAAGACGGGAACGGCCCCATGAAATCGATGCCCCACACGTCAAAGATTTCGCAAACTTGGATGGAATTTTGAGGCATTTCATCACGCTGCGAAATTTTTCCTTGACGCTGACAAGTGTCACATCGGGTGACCAAGTCATGGGCATCTTTGTAAATCACAAGCCAATAAAATGCTGAGTCAAAAACCTTTTTGGCGGTGTAGTTGGCACCGTAATGTCCCCCGGTGGGTCCACTATGGCAAGCTGTGAGGATGTCAACAGCTTCTTGGCCTGCAACACACCGCCGGATCATTTGATCCGCACATATTTTGAACAAATAGGGGTCGTCCCAAAAGTAGTGTTTAACATCCTTGAAAAACTTGTTCTTTTGTTGGGACGACATCCCTTTAACAATGAAATTCCCCGCGTGGTAATTTGCATAATCGGCAAACCACGGGGTACTTGAGTCACCACGAAAAGTCACCATATTGAGTGTCTCAAGAGGAAACTTTTCATTTACTTCCTTTGGATCAAGCACATTTTCATACGGATTTTCTAATCGGGAAAGATGATCGGCCGCGAGATTCTTGGATCCTTTTGTGTCAATTAATTTGAATGTGAACTCTTGAAGGCGGAGAACCCACCGGAGCAATCTTGCCTTAGAATCTTTTTTAGCAAATAGATATTTTAGGGCAGAGTGATCCGTATACACTACGCTTTTGTTCAAGATGAGGTAAGATCAGAATTTTTCAAAGGCATACACCACGGCTAACATTTCTTTCTCCGTCATGGTGTAATGCGATTCTGCCTCGTTCATTGTTTTGCTAGCATAGTGTATAGGCCTAAAGTGTTTTTCATGCCGTTGCCCCAAAACCGCACCTATGGCAAAGTCGCTTGCATCGCACATAAGCTCAAAAGGAAAATCCCAGTCTGGGGCAATCAAGATTGGAGCTTCGGTAAGTTTTTTCTTTAACGTTTCAAAAGCTTGGATACATTCATTTGAAAAGATGAACGGAGTATTCTTCTCAAGAAGATGAGTCATCGGTCAGGAAATTTTGGAAAAATCCTTAATGAATCGTCGGTAGAAACTGACATGACCGAGAAAACTCCAAACACCCTTTACGGTGGTGGGATGAGGTAACTTAGCAATCACTTCGACTTTGGCTTTATCAACCTCAATCCCATTTTTGGAAATCTTATGGCCAAGGACAATTCCTTCCTTAACCATAAAATAACCCTTTTCCCAGTTCAGACAAAGATTGGTGTCTTCGCATCTTTAAAGCATCATGTCTACATGAGAGATGCAATTTTCGAATGAATTCCCAAAGACTGAAAAGTCGTCCATAAAGACTTCCATTGTTTTTTCAATCATATCATGAAAGATAGCCATCATACACCTCTGGAACGTGCCCAGTGCATTGCATAAGCCGAAAGGCATGCGACGATAGGCGAACGTTCCATAAGGTCACGTGAATGTGGTCTTTTCTTGATCTTTCGGATCAATGGGAATTTGAAAGTAACCCGAGAAACCATCGAGAAAACAATAGTAGTCGTTTCCCGCTAATCTCTCAAGCATTTGATCCATGAAGGGAAGTGGAAAATGGTCTTTACGGGTGGCTTCATTTAACTTACGATAGTCAATGCACACTCGCCACCCCGTAACCAATCGAGTCGGTATTAATTCATTTTCATCATTTTCAACAACGGTAAAGCCACCCTTTTTCGGTACGCAATGTACGGGGCTCACCCAAGGACTATCCGAGATCGGGTAAATTAATCCGGCGTCAAGAAGTTTTTCAACCTCCTTTTTGATGACATCGTGGATTTTTGGATTCACCCGTCTTTGGTGTTGAACCGCCGGTTTGTAGTCCTCTTCCATAAGAATCTTGTGAGTACAAAATTCCGGGTTAATACCCTTGATGTCGGAGAGTTTCTAAGCGATGGCTCGCTTGTGTGACTTCAAAACCTTTATGAGAGCGGCTTTTTCCTCGACACTCAAGTCTTTAGCAATTATGACGGGCAACTTATTGTCACCTTCCAAAAATGCGTATTCGAGATGAGGAGGTAAGTCCTTGAGTTCGACTTCGGGAGGTTCATCAATTGAAGATTTATCATTCTTAGTTTCACAAATTTTTAGTTCTTTTCGAATTTCAGGCAAATAATTTCCTTGGTTGGGAGGGGGTGATGGATCATCATTGAGAAATGATTCAAGAAGAAGAATATCCCCCTCCGGGTCATAGTAAGAGTCATCAACTTCCGGTGAAGTTGGATCATCTTCAAGAGCGAGGAAAGCATCGACTTCCTCAAGAAGAAAATCACTATCCCCGAAGGGAGTGAGAGTCGGAGAAGAGGTAGAAACGATCGGGTCATAGTAAGGAGTGGGATTGCCACTTGCGATCACATCGGAGAAACCGAGAACTTCTTGAGAATACTCCTCACAAGCCATTTCAATGACGTCGATTCGGTTTGCCGTCATATCATCGTAATTAGAGGAGTATCTCGAAGTTTGGTCAAGATTGAATGTTACGGCTTCTTTTCCAACACGAAGAGTTAATTCTCCTTCGTAAACATCAATCAAAGCATGTCTGGTCTTAGAAAGGATCCTCCCCGAGAAAATAGGGAACGCGGGATCGGCCATCAAAGTCTAAACACGACAAAGTCGGAACCCGGGAACTTGAACTTCCCCTACTTTAAGGTAACTTCTTCGGCGATTAACCAGATTGTTTGGTAAAGCAAAACAGTCTGCAAAGTTCAAGAGTCATACAAGTAGGAGTGAGCTTACGGAAGAGAAAGCTTTTTCCACATGGATAATGGCATGAGATTTTATGCTAGCGCCAAGATCGGCCAAGGCTAAGCATTCTTCCATTTCGGAAAATCACACCGGTATTAGAAATTTTGCCGGGGTCGCTAAGTTTTTCTCGGGGTAATCTTGTTGAGATAACTGCCGGAACAATTTCATTCAAAGGAGTTCTAGCATTTCACTTAATTTTCTATGTCCGATTAAAGCTTTAAGAGTGGAGGCAAATTTTTGGCATATAGAATCAAAGCATCATGAGGCGAATTTCAAATCTCAAATCAGAAAAAGATTTCGTAGAATTTCTCAATTTGATCGTTAGCTTTTTCACGGCGCCTTTCATCATTACGTATTGAAGGATACAGAATTGACGATTTTGGGTTAGGCATCGGAGCACTAACTGGAGCAACAACGGGCTTAGAATTTGGTACTTGAGATTAAACTTGGACAACTGGAGGTTGGACGTCTTTGGTACTTCCATTATTAGTAGGAAGCACTGTGTCCTTTGTCACCTCGGGTTCACGTTCCACTACTTTAGGAGGAGAAGAAGTAGTAGTAGGAATCGTGGGTCCTTGATAAGCAACACCACTTCGGGTGGTAATACTCTTCAAGTCTACCTTCGGGTTAGTAATAGTATTACTAGGGAGTAGCCTGAACCTATAGTAGAAAGCGTATTGGAATTCACGAATTTAGAACGCAGGAACCGTTAAATTAGTCAATTGATTTTGGCAAATTTTGGTTTTGGTCTTGTCATGTTCCTCATCACTGCATCATTAAGCGTGAGACATAGCTTTTAAAATCGGTAATTTTAAAGTAGTTAAATAAAAAAAAGAGATCGTTTGAAAACTTTGTCACACCTTGTGTTTGCGGAGCCGGCGCTTGTAAGGTGGAGCTTGGTGAACCAAACCGGGATGATTAACGGAAGGTCGATAAATTATGGTTTTCTGTTGTAATTTTCCATCGGTTTGGTTGTAACGGTTTTAGATTGTTTCCTTCTTGGTTTTTATGTTGCACTGGAGAAAACCTGAGGTCGAATTTGATTAGCAAATCGGGGCTCGTAACCGTATTTCCGTGATTGAAATTAGTTGATGCAGTTTGGAAACATATTCTTGGAATATTAGTCATGAAAAAATAAACGTTGCGCATCGGTTGGCGGGACAATTTCGTATAAAAGAATGAGTACCACCACAAGATACAACAACTTTCCTCGACCGCTTTTCACGGAACTGGAGCTTGGGTTTTCTTATCAAGAAGTAAGGCTTTCACCATATCTTTAAGTTCGGCAACATCGGGAGAAATACCGAGGGTAGAACTGCTCGCACTCACTTTCGCAACAACCGGTTTGTTACGTGAATTACGAACTTTAGATTTGCTTTCAATGATTCTTAGGCAATCACGGCATTTTATCCAAAAAGTTACAACCCGCGAACGGAATCCCCACGAAGCTGATCATTAGAGTTCAAGGCATTATAGAAAGTATCAAGTTGATGTAACTCTGAAAATTATGATTGGGCATGCTCGAAGAAGATCATTAATCGATCCATCCTCATAGAATGTTTTCACATCCAAATCTTTGTTGAAATCTCGTGATTTCATTTTCGAAGATTTGTTTTTAGAAGGAAGGGAGAGAATTTGTTAATGAATTTGGAAAACAAGATCACCCATGTTAGAATTCGAGTCGAAAGGGGTTCTTTTCTCACAGCCAAATCTGGGCTGCAACCTTCGAAGGAAAATGGGAAAAGCATAAGCTTTTAACCGACGTACACGGGACGATTTCGGAACTTCATCGTAAAAGTGATCTTGTTGAAATAACGGATGCGAGCATGAGGGTCTTCTTTGGTCATGTCCGAAGAATTGTTTGTTTTGAACGAGGGTAAGCAAAACCGTGATTAAAGCTCGAAAGTTTGTCCGCCTGTGATTTCGGGCACAACGATGGCATCCTCGTAACCCACGGTGGGTGCTTCGAGCAATTGAACCATAGTACGAGTATCATCCATCGTAACTACGGGAGGAGCTTGATTTTCAATTGGTTCAACAAGATTAAATGGTTCAACAAAAGTCGGGTTGACTTGTTGTTGTTGACGGTTAGAATTACGAGATTGAGAACGAGTGCGCATGCACTAAAATGTAAAAAAAATTATACTAATAATTTTATTTTTTTTGGTTTTTTTTAAATTTTTTGGTTTTTTCAATAATGTATCCACAATATATTTTAATAACGGACAATGAGATAAGACACTTAAACCTAATAATCAACTCGCTTCTCGGTAACTCTTCAAAAGAAAAATGCATCAAACGGAGTGTGTTTTAACTTTTCGAAGTGTGAGTCAAAAAACGTCCGCGAAGAGACACAAAAGGTAAGTTTTTGATCTTTGGTTCGGGAACTTATGAATGGATAATACTTCAGTTGAAAGTATTATATGTTGGTGTTCTTTTACCAACTTGTTAAAAAAAATTATTTCTTTTTTTATGGACAATTTTTTTTAGATTTTTGGTTTTATATTATAATTATACTAATAAAAAAAATATTTTTTGTATTTTTATTTTTTTAACAAGAAAAATAACTTCACACGGAAGGGTCTTCAGACACAAACTTTCAAACGGCTTCAGCAATCGTAGACAATCCTCCCCGGCAACGGCGCCAAAAATTGATTTCTAATTTTAGGGTATATATATAAATATAGGTAATAATATATAAATACTACTACTATATATAATAACCCAAAAACAATTCAAGTGACCCTTGATAAGTTCAAAGAAAGAAAATCAATGATAACCGTAAGTAGTATAGAATATTCCCGGGTCGTTAATCCCCAACGAGGAATGCAATTGAAAGTCGAGAGACGTTTTGAAATTTGGAGATTTAAATGGGAAAGATTTTGATTGATATTTGTTGAGTCCCAAAACTCTAGATCTACTGCCTTAGGTTATAAGGTTATTATTACCTTGGTAATTACAAGATAATAATGTGAGAAACTTTGTTGAAGTGTTTCACCAAACGCTATGCGGAATCTATCCTTTAGTGTTTAAGAAGAATAACAATGGTAATGGAATGGAACAGTGAATAACCAACAAGCCTTAATATTATTGATTGAATAATACAAGTACTCAAAAGTACTAGGGTTTACAAAACCTTAAAGCTATGAGAAAGTCTATAGAGGATCTATGTAAGTGATGTATAGAATGTATATCTGTGTATAATGAGATATGTAACTAGATGCCCTAGGATATCTTTTTATACACTAAGAAGTCCTAATAGGTCTTACAAATCTTTTCCTAGAATTTTAGATCAAATGTAATTAGAAACAATGACCAAGTATTTAATACTTTCCAAAATATTTAGTCAAATTCTCAATCAGCATTAATCTCTTCAATCATCATTAACTTCAGTCTTCTGTTTGACTAATCAGCATTAATTTTAGTCAATTAGCATTAACTTCAGTCTTCTATTTGACTAATCAGCATTATCTTCAGCAGCAGCATTACTTTAGTTCCCCCCCCCCCCCCCCCTCCTATTTGCTAATCATCACTATCTTCATCGCAGCAGTGGAAAAATCTTCAACAGTGGCCAAAACATCTCACAGTGTAAACATTAGCAGTGGAAGATTTACACTAACAGTGAGAAAAGTACTCTAGCAGTGGGAATAAACATGACTAACAGTGGAAAAGAGCATTTTATTCCCAACAATCCTCCCCTAAACTTGATACTCCATCTTCAGAATCATAGTTTTCTAGAATAAAATGCTAACCTGGAGAGGATGCTTCCAAACATCTCATCTTGATCTTTTAGCCTTCATGAATATCTTTTGAAGAAGATCTTGAATTAAACCTTCTGCTCTAGAAATCCTCTGCCTTTCTTCTTTATCTTTCGTCTTTGCTGCACTCCTTCTGATGTACACTTAAGCTTCAACAGCAATATCATCAACTTCTGCACCAACAGTAGTAATTTCTGCATCAATTTCTTGATCATGCTCATGCCTCCCCTAAGTCTGTGCATCCATCTGAACCAAAGTGATCTTCATCAATTTGAGCATTTTTCCTCCCCTGTTTGGAAGGATCCTCCAAATCATCTTCTTATGGGAACCCAAGCCATCACAGACTTGAATCTTCTCCTCGTGCATCTAAGAAATCCAATCTATACGAAAGTAACGATGCACTTAAGTTTTTGATACCTATCTACCACTCTGTTCTTTGGCATCCAGACCCAACATGCTGATGCTTTAACAGCATTAAACCTATTCCTCTTGACAGTATTATATGCAGCCTTTGGCTTAGCAGCATTAACTGGTCTCATCCTAGTTTTCATTAAGACTGCTTTTGGAACAAAGTTTCTTTTTGGATGAGGTGGTAAGACATTCGATAGAATTATGATGATTTACCCTTCTAGCATTGTTCCATATAGGTTTTTGTACCTTCCTTTTACAATCTTTTATCAGATGGTTAAAGCTTCCACAAGCAAAACAAGCTTTATTGTTCATCACAAAATCACTCCCTAGTTGATGGGACTTCTGATTATTCCAGTTCCTCTGATTCCCCCTAGGCCTTTATGACCTGTACATTTCTGCATACTTCACAGTTGGTTTCCTAGACTTTTCAGTATTATTAACTTTAGAGACACTAGGACAACCAGTTTCTTTTACAAAGCTAATCATGGGTTTTGATAAAACATTACCAACTGATCCTCCTTATTCAGAGAAAGAGGCACTATTACTTTTCCATATTGCCTTCTGCTCATCACTTACATCTTTGGACACATCTATACTAGGCGTGGGCCTAGTATAGTCAGTGACAGTGTTATTAGCAAATTGTCCAAGACAAATCTGGCATGAGAGATGAATAGACTTGTGTAGGAGGGGGTGGGACAACTCTATATTAATCAAATCCTACACCATTCTTGTCCTTACCCGATTTTTGACTTTCTAACATTTGATCTAAGTCTTTAGATGAGTTTACAAACTTTTCTAATTTAGAATCAATGCCATCTCTTTCTTTCTTGACTTCTTCAAGCTCATTTGTAAGATTCTTAATTTTATAATCCTTAAGTTCTAAATCTCTTTCTAAGACTCTTATCTTTTCACAGAATTTAGATTCATTTATTTTAAACTCAACCAACCTAGCTTCAACCTGTGATAAGCCTCTTTTATAATTACACAAATCTGATTCACTATCGAAAAGTTCTTCTCTAAGCTTACTAATTTTAGTAGTGAGGTTTTCTGTGTTCTTCCTACAAGATTTAGAACTATATGAATCATCATATACCTCATTATCTGAACTTGAAGAACTTCTTGAAGATGTATATGCCATTAATGCAAACTTTGTAGGATGCTCTTCTTCTTATTCAAAGCTTCTCAACTGGCTCTGATACCACTTGTTGAGTCCCAAAACTCTAGATCTACTGCCTTAGGTTATAAGGTTATTATTACCTTGGTAATCACAAGATAATAATGTAAGAAACTTTGTTGAAGTGTTTCACCAAAGGCTATGCGGAATCTAACCTTTAGTGTTTAAGAAGAATAACAATGGTAATGGAATGGAACAATAAATAACCAACAAGCTTTAATATTATTGATTGAATAATACGAGTACTCAAAAGTACTAGGGTTTACAAAACCTTAAAGCTATGAGAAAGTCTATAGAGGATCTATGTAAGAGATGTATAGAATGTATATCTGTGTATAATGAGATGGATAATACTTCAGTTTAAAGTATTATATGTTGGTGTTCTTTTACCAACTTGTGATTTTATTTCTTTTAATTGACAATGTTTTTATCTTTTTGGTTTTTTGTTTGTTTTTATAAATATGCTAAAAAGAAAATGAAAAATATTTTTGTATTTTTATATTTTTAATAACAAAAATAACTTCACGGGGAAGGATCTTCAAAGCACAAATTGTCAAACTTCAAAACGACAAACGCTTACACTCCTCCCCGGCAGCGGCGCCAAAAATTGATCGGTACTGTTAAAATTCAACCCTTAATAAATATATAAATATAAATAAATATAAATATATAATAAGGATCAAAATCCATAAAATCATTGAAACCGGAAGTAGTATGTGATATTCCCGGGTCTTTTATCCCCAACGAAGAGTGAATTGGAAAGTCGAGAGTTGGATTGACATTTGATGATTGAATGGAAGAGATTTGGATTGGATTTCTAAATCTACGGAGAATTTAAGGCAATCTACACTAAGACAATTTAAAGGCACTAAATTTAAACTAAAAACGCAAGACGGGAATCCTAAAAACGCGTCTAATTTAACAACTAATTCAAATTTTAATCCTAGAAAAGAAATTTTTGAATGTAAACCTTAAAAATGATAAAAGAAAGTTTTCTAAAAAAGATTTATATTTTTTTAGCTTTTTAATAATTTTTTATGAATTAAAAACAAAATTAATCTATTTAAAATCCTAGAAAATAGCAAATTAATACCTAAAAATTCTAAAAAATGATTTTTAACTTAAGAAAAGTCTAAAAAGTGATAAAAACTCAGAAAACTATTTTTAACGATTCTTTTATAATAAAAATCTATTTTATAAAATTAATTTAAAAAGTTAAAAATGGAAATTAAAATCTAAAAGTGGAAAAAATGATTTTAATGATTGTAAACCTAAAAGTATTTAATCTAAAACTAAAAACTATTTTTTCGTAATTTTCTAAAAACTTTTTCTATTTTTTAATGACTTTTAAAATTTTTTACTTTCTGAAAATAATTAAAAATAACAAATAAGAATGAAAAATTCTAAAAAAACAGGAAAAGTCCTAAATGTAGCAAGGAATGCAAGAAAAATAAGCTCAAGTTACCAGCTTAATAAATAAGCAAAGAAAAGCCCTAAATAAGCTGCGAATTGGCTTGGGCTTATTGGGCTTAAAATGTGGTTAAGACAATAATGGGAACAAACTCAAACGGATGAGCTATTGTAGCATGATGGTTATGAGTGTGGGTTTGTGGGACGTTTGCTTGAAAAGGGGGAGGTCCAGGGTTCGAACCTTGGCCTCTTCCTTTTTGATAATTTTTTTACACTTATAAAACTAACAAAAATAATCAAATATAAAAAAGCAACTTTTTGTAAAACACACAAATAAGCAGGAAAAATAAGCAAGAAAGAGGCAGATTCTACTTTTTTTTACTAAGTCCTATATGAACCAAACTGTTGGGCTTTTTCTTATCAAATAAGCAAATGAGAAAATAAAATAAGCAAAAACAGATAGGCAATCCTACCTAGTGAGCAAAAGCAAACAAAATTAAGCAATAAAATCAAGCCAATAAACCAGAAAAAGCAAATAAGCTAGTTGGCAATAACTGCATACAAACAGCCCTAAGGGGTGTTTTTGAAAGGCTTTTTATGGGGCTTATTGGATAAGCTGGACCACAAAAATGAACATACACACACTACAACTATAAATAAGCAAGGAAAAGCAATAAACATGCAAAAAGAACAACAATAAGGACAAGAATTCAGGCAAATGAACAGGCTTATCAGCAGCTATTTTAGGTCTTAGCAAATTTTGAAATATTGACTAAAAACTCGCACAAGAAATTGCAGGCAAAAGACTCTTACACTAACTGATATAACACTCAAATTAGACACAAAATCAACAGCCACAAGCACAAATCAAGAATCCAATGGCAAGACACAAGATTGACAGCAACTCTCTAACAGTTTCATACATAAGAACATTAAAACTTGATTTTAAGATTTTATAACTAAAACACTTAAACAAAAGGACTATTATGATGATTAAAGGTAAAATAAAACTGACCCAAAGGTTTTTACTCCTTTTGACCCATTACACGGCATTAAACAAGAACAATCCAAACACCCCTTTAATACCAAATTAGCTACTATTTAACTTGCAATACAAAAATTTAACCAACAACCTATCACTACCAGATGATAACAAGCTTATATATCATCTAAAAAACAGGTTTAATCAACAATAAAGCAAAAACAAACAAGATTAAAGCAAATGCAAGATTTTTTGGGATTTTTATAGTTTTTTGAGAAAACAAGTAAATATGGTTTTTTTATCTAATACCCTACTGATTTTAACATATAATAAGCAACAATAAGATGATATAAGCTAAAAAAACAACTAAATAAGAAGTAAATAAGCTAAACTAAAAAAATGCAATAATCAAAGTAGAAAAGCTCACTTTGAGGTCCAAGCTTTTGATGAAGACGTAAGATCTAACCTAAAAAACCCCTAGGTCCAGCTCAACTTCTCAAAACCCCTTTTATACCCTAATAAGCTCATAACCATAAGCCACAACAACCTTCAGAAATATAAACCAAAACCATACAACCTTTCAACTATAAACCATAAATCATCCTTCCACAGCTTCTTTGATATTCGAGTGAGATTTGAGTGAGTTTTTAGTAAAGGAGCTTAGACTTATAAGCTATGATAGAGCCTATAAGTATAAGCTGTTAGCTTATTTAACTTTTAATTCAAAAAACAGTCTATATGAGATTTCTTAAAAACTGGTAAGATTAAAAAGGCTCAACAACAATAATTAAAGAAAACAACAGCTTAAACAAAATCAAACTTTCATTAATAATTAAAAACGATTACATGACTTAAAAAATTACAATATTTAAGCTAAAAAGAAAAAAATGGAAAAACTGGAACTCCTCTTCTGGTCTTGATGTCTTCTTATATAGGCAGTGTGAAACCCTAATCTTGATGAAGGTTCTAGCCCTCTTCAGTCAACAAGTCAAAACCAAAGACGAAACCGAAGAAATCTTATCGGGCCAACCCGTATCCCCACTTAATGGGCCGGATCAGCCCAATATGCTTATTTAATGATCAAAAGTCCAAAATCCCTTTTATATTAAACCCGGCCCAAACTAAGCCCAAACATAAGCCCGTTAACCTACAACTATAAACCCATTAACCCCCTTACACCGTTAGTCCTCAAGGACTAACATTGTTAGTCCAAAAGGACTAACGGTGCAAACATATAACAAAAACAGGGCTAACGCCCGTTAACTTTCATTTCACCCCTAAAAACCTTTTCCCGCCAAATTTCCCACACTATTCATCATCTCTTTCCCTCGACCACTGCACCCCCAGACAAAAACATCCCTCTCCCACCTCAACCCCACTTCATAAAACAACAATTCCACCTTGGCAATCCTAAACAACACCATTCGTCAAGGAATGAAGACAAAGAATGGATGGCTATGATTGATGGACTTGGTGAGCACTCAAAATGAAGGGCTATGATGACTTGGAGACTACTCTCACACAACAAACACACCTCACGAATGTCTCACAGAAGAAACACACTTCAAAGGCCAAGACCCTTAGTGTTTCTCTATTTATAGGACCATTGTAAGCCTTTCAAAGGCATCTAGTTAATTTTTAGAGCTTATTGTAGTTTACTTTTTAGCTTATTGTCATTTCCTTTTCAAACCCTTGTAATGTTTTTAGAGTTTAATGAAATTTAAGTTTTTAAGTTAAAATCCTGTTTTTCTCTTTTATGCACTTCATGTTTTGAAAATGTTCTCATAAGCTCTTGTTTAAACTGTTCTCATAAAGCAATAAAAAACTGTTAGGCCATTAAGAAATCACATAAAAAAGTCACCCAAAAAAAATACCACAGCTTACTTTTTTGGATGATAAGCCAAAAACGGATGGGCTTATGGACTTACCAGCTTATCATAAGATAAGCTGGAGCTTTTGTAGATAAGCTCCTTAAGAGCATTTCTATCCTTGTTTTGTGCAAAGGATCAAGTAAGCCTTCATTTTCATTTTTAGCATTTTACTGTAGCACTGCTTATCTCTGCTTATTACTATCAGTTGAACATGTTCTTTTTTTTCCATCTTAATCCATAGTAGCTAATCAGTGGCGGTCTATGAGGTGAATAACCAGGCCAAGTTCCTAAATCCATAAATTCACCCGACGCACTCATAATTTTGTGGAATTTTGGTAGACAATTAGAAACAGAATAGCTTATTAATCTCACAATATGTATCAAGGGTTATAGTGCGCTAGTAATGTAACATTGATTTTTTAATAAAAGAATATGCTGAAAAAATTTAAAATTTTGACGCGTTTTAAGCACATTGCATGTTCAGTATTTGTAAAAAAGAAGACAAGTACTTCTAAATCATCACCCCCCCACTTAAATTATATAATGACCTATCGTTGTATAATAAAATAATGAATAATAAGAAAATAGAATTAGAACCGAAAACTCCCTAATGTTTGTTGCACGTGATAATTCTCCAAGATGCGAGTAGCTTGAGCAAAAGTGTTCTGACTAGGGCTTGCAGCATGCCGCGATTAAGTTCAACACGTGTCTTTATCAATAATATACCATATCAAAGTTTTTAGCATAGATCCTGTTAAAAGATTTTAATAGACAACAAATGCAAATTCTATCTCGCTACAATGGTACAAGAAAACAATTAAACACACAACTGTACAGGGATCAATACGCCGTATCTCAAACATTAGGATACGGCGTATTGTTCCTATAGAAACAATTAAATTACTAGAAATTAAATATTAAGTTTTAAAAACTAATAACGTCCAGACAGCTCAATATGCCGTATCCAGAGGGTTTCGATACGCCGTATTAAGTGTCTGGGAAGACAGACTCATGCAAAAAACAATTAAAATACGACAAATATTTAAAATGATCGGGTTGTCTCCCGAGAATCACTTTTGTTTCAGCTGGTCTTTAAGTTTGACCTTTTTCCTTCTTTTTCATTTTTCTTACGTGTCAAGCTTTATAAAATGGTTTTTTGCAGTTGCCGTGAGATCCATATTACATTGTTTAAGTTCCTAGTATGCTTTATGTTCAACCTCAACTAGTAGATTGAAAGCTTTTCTGTAAACCATCCTAAATGGGGTACATCCTGTCGATGTCTTGTAGGCGATCCTGAAGGCCCATAGTGCATCGTTGAGTTTTTCAGACCAATTCATTGGGTTATATTCGACCGATCTTTCCAAAATACGTTTGATAACTCTGTTGGTGACTTTGGTTTGGCCATTAGTTTGAGGGTGGTATGCTATTGATATTCTATGAGCCACCCCGTATCTAAGCAAAGCTTTTTCAAGTTGGGAGTTGTAAAAATGTGTTCCCCTATCACTGATTAAGGCTTTTGGAACTTCGAATCTGGCAAACAACCCTTTTAAGAATTTTACCACTACACGAGAATCATTTGTAGGTAGGGCCTGAGCTTCAACCCATTTAGACACGTAATCAACCGCAACTAGGATATATTTGTTACACCTTGAGTCAGGAAATGGTCCCATAAAGTCCAGTCCCCAAATGTCGAAGACCTCACAAACTTGAATATTATTTTGAGGCATCTCGTTATGTGATGAAATGTTCCCTAATTTCTGACATGCATTGCGCTTTATTACATAGTCTTTAGCATCCTTAAAGATATTGGGCCAATAGAATCCTACTTCTTAAACTTTTCTTCCTGTAACTGAAGCACTATGATGTCCCCCGGTTGGACCAGAGTGGCAGTGATCCAAGATTTCAAGGATTTCACATCCAGCGACACACCTTCTCATTACATTGTTCGGACATAATCTAAATGCGTATGGTTCGTCCCAAAAATAATTCTTCACTTGAGAGAAGAATCGTTTTTTCTTTTTCGGCGTCCATTCGGGAGGTACCACTTTTCTGACAATGTAGTTGACATAATCTGCGTACCATGGCTCTTCGTCATTTAGCTTGGCTTTTAGTATCATCAAATGCTCATCGGGAAATTTGTCTTCGATTTCCTCTTCGGCTAATTCCCTTATATTCGGATTCTCGAGTCTTGATAGGTGATCAGCAACCAAGTTTTCCGCTCCTTTTTTATCTTTTATCTCGATATTGAATCCTTGAAGAAGTAGAACCCATCTAATAAGTCTTGGTTTGGCATCTTGTTTGCTGAACAAATACTTTAAAGCAGAATGATCAGTGTAGACAATAGTTTGTGATTAAATGAGACAAGGGCGGAATTTGTCAAACGAGAAGACAACTGCTAGAAGTTCCTTTTTGGTGGTGGTGTAATGTACTTGTGCATCGTTTAGAGTTTTGCTAGCATAATAGATAGGTTTGAATTTTCCATCTATTCGTTGTCCTAAGACTGCCCCTACTGCAAAATCACTAGCGTCGCACATTAATTCGAAAGGCATACTCCAATCTGGAGATATTATGATTGGTGCGGTGGTCAATCTTTCTTTTAGTTTATTAAATGCCTTTTTACAATCTTCGGAAAAATCATACTTAGCGTCTTTCATAAAAAGCTGGGTCATTGGTTTGGAAATCATGGAAAAATCTTTTATGAATCTGCGATAAAACCCAGCGTGCCCCAAGAAACTTCTAACGCCCTTCATATTTATGGGATAAGGTAATTTGGCAATTATATCGATTTTAGATTTGTCAACCTCGATTCCTTTCCCAGATATTTTATGCCCCAAAACAATACCTTCATTTACCATAAAATGACATTTTTCCCAGTTTAGCACAAGGTTGGTCTCTTCACATCTGCCTAGCATTTTATCTAAATTATTAAGACATTGGTCAAAGGAATTACCGAATACTGAGAAATCGTCCATAAAAACTTCCATGAAATCTTCTACGATGTCATGAAATATTGCCGTCATGCACCTTTGAAAAGTTGCCAGAGCGTTGCATAATCTGAACGACATCCTCCTGTAGGCAAAAGTCCCATAAGGACAGGTGAAGGTTGTCTTCTCTTGAT
Source organism: Tanacetum coccineum (assembly GCA_026074375.1). Taxonomy (NCBI): domain Eukaryota; kingdom Viridiplantae; phylum Streptophyta; class Magnoliopsida; order Asterales; family Asteraceae; genus Tanacetum; species Tanacetum coccineum. The sequence goes on along the minus strand of BQNB010016608.1, from coordinate 47,144 downwards.
CTTCTGGTGCGATTGGGATTTGGAAGAATCCTGAAAATCCATCAAGAAAACAATAATACTCATTTCCAGATAATCGCTCTAGCATTTGATCGATAAAAGGGAGTGGAAAATGATCTTTTCGCGTTGCCTCATATAATTTACGATAGTCGATGCACATGCGCCATCCTGTTACTGTTCGAGATGGTATTAACTCGTTGTTGTCGTTTAACACTACGGCTATTCCTCCTTTTTTAGGGACAACATGAATGGGGCTTACTCAAGGACTGTCTGAGATAAGGTAAATTAGCCCTGAATTAAGTAACCTAACGATCTCGTCTTTAACCACATCTTGGAATTTTGGATTTAGACATCTCTGAGGTTGGATGACAGGCTTGAAGCTTTCTTCCATTAAAATTTTGTGAGTGCAAAACGACGAGCTTATTCCCTTGATGTCTGACATCTTCCAAGCGATTGCTCCCTTTCATTTTTCAAGAACCCGTAGAAGTGAAGTTTTATCTTTTTCCGTTAGTTTAGACGAAATAATCATTGGACAAGTTTCATCTCCTTTTAAGTAAGCGTACTCTAAGTGAGAAGGCAAGTCTTTGAGTTCTGGTTACTTTTCGTTAATTTCAATAGCACTAGCGGAATAGAGATGCTTGCTTAGCATTTCTTCTTGTTCATGTGTTTCTTGTAGATATGGTATATTAATATGATCGATACGCCGTATGGGTATCTCAGAGTTCGGCCCATGATTTTCAGAATCGGGTCGATTGATGTCATCTTCCAGGTTGTCATTTTCTAGTCGTTCTTGGGCTGTTGATTGTATGACTGCGTCCAGATCGTCAAACCCGTAACATTCATCGTCCTCTGTACTAGGTTTTTTCATTAATTGGTCGACGTCAAAAATCACTTCCTCGCTTCTAACCTTGAGTGTTATCTTCTTGTTAAATACATTAATCATGGCTCGGGCGGTTGCTAGAAATGGTCTTCCCAAGATTATCAGAATTCTAGAGTCTTCCCGCATATCCAGTATAACAAAATCAACAGGGAGGACGAATTTATCAATCTTTATGAGCACGTCTTCTGCTATTCCCCGCGGATACTGGATGGATCTGTCTGCTAGTTCCAAGCTCATTCTTGTTGGTTTTGGTTCCCCTAAGCCTAGTTTCTCGTACATCGTGTAAGGCATTAGGCTTATACTAGCTCCCAAGTCTGCTAAAGCATTATCAATATGTAAATGCCCGATATCGCAATGTATAGTGAAGCTTCCTGGGTCTCTCTCTTTAGATGGAAGTTTATTCAACAAGACTGCAGAGCACCTTTCATTCATTGTTACGGTGCAAGCTTCTTCTAATCTTGTTTTGTTTGATAGTAGACCTTTTAGAAACTTAGCGTACTTCGGCATTTGTGTAAGAGCTTCGGTGAATGGGATGTTTATATGGAGTTGTTTAAGATTTTCTAGGAATTTTCTTTGTTGGGCTTCCTCTTTTTCCTTTCTCGATCGGTGGGGAAAAGGTATTGACAATGGTTGTAGTTCGTTAGTTTGGGTTTTTTAGGTTCGGTTTTGGCGGGGATTTCATCTGGAGTTATTGGCTCGTCGTGATGGGGTAACATGTGTTTATTGTTATTTGAGTTGTCGCCAATGGGTTCGGCTGTGGATTTTCCTCCTCTAGTGGTTACTCCTTTGGCCTCACATCCTACCATTTGGGCTTTATTGATTGCCCTCAACAGCCCGTATATTTTGAATTCAAGCTCGCTTAGTGAGTTGCTTCTTTCTTTAAGGAGGAGCTCATTGGTTGTTCTGAATTCTCTAATGAATGCATCCAATTTCTCGTGTTCCCGTTTTCCTTCCTCAATGAATTTGTTCACAATTTCTTCCATTGTTAATCTTCTTTTAGGATAAGGAAACTGGAATGGGTCGAGCAATGTCCCTGTCATGAAAGACATAATTCAAAGTAAAGCTATTCTAACAGAATTAAGTTTACAAGAATTTTAGCGAGCTGTTGTCGATACGCCGTATATGGGAGAATGAATACAGTGTATGGTCAGCAGAACTTGATACGCTGTATCTAAAACAGAGAACTGAGTACGCCGTATTCAACTGGTGAATATGATGTATCAGGAGATCAGACAAGACAGGATACGATTTAAAACAATTAAAAGCGGGAATTTAGACAAACAATTTAAACACACAATGCGAATAAATACAAACAGAATTTTAAATAATTAGAATACACTAAACTAATTTAATTAAAGGTTAGAAAAACTGATAAGAATAAGGTTTAATAAATTCACTCCCCGGCAACGACGCCAAAAACCTAATGTGCTGTCGTGTAGGGTCAATTATTTGATTATCAAGTTTTAAGTTTATATTTAGCCGACAAACCTAAAACAACACTTTTAACGGTTAGAGTATCCGGTCAAGATGGAGTTTCGCGGTAAGTAGGGTGTCGAACACTAAGAGTGGAAATTTAATCCTATATTCTATTAGTATTTTAATTAGTTTATTTACTGGTTAAACCTATGCTATGTACGTTGTCTATTGATATGGTTGATTTTCAGCCTGAGAGACTGGCACAGGTTTGGTGGAAACAAATACCCATTCAATACACAATAAACACAAAAGAAGAAGATTAGAAGATAGAAAATCGATACAAGCCAAATGATAGAAAACGGTATTAGCCATATTAAATATGGTTCAATGTTGGTTTCTTTGTTTTAGTGCAATGATTTACTTATCTCGAAGCGGCATATCATTCTTAAGACTTAGGCGGGACATCATCCTAAGACCTAGACATGATTAATCCTGTCACAATTAAACGCATCCGCATAAATCATCCTTTAGTTTAATTATAATCTATCTTAGAGAATTAAAGCAGTGGTGATCCTGTTAAAACCCTAGCCCAACAGGACTTTACCCACTTATTGTTTAACGGTGTTTTATATACTGGTAGTCCACTATTCCAATCTTTATAATTAAATTAAGAGCATGATTGCTGAAACATAAACGGGTCACCTACCGGTCCAACTAAACTCATAATTCAAAGACAAAGATAGAACGTTATTTGTGATCCTATTGGTCCAGACATATGAAACACAATATGGAGAGCTATCCCGGTATCTAGATTACTTGTTCCGTATCACTAGACCCAGTTGAATGATAGGTCGCATATTCAAACACATAAACAAGTATGAGATGATAAAAAACATAATTAAACAATCAACGATAAATTAAGAAATCAATTTTTAAAACAAACCAAACATTGAACTTTCATTAAGATGGATAATACCCGAAGGTATTAGCCACAACCATTATAATTATACAAGCTTTGTAATTATACATGCGTAATCAAAAATTTAAAATCATGGAACGATTAGAGAGTAAAATTTACACGATGTCTTCTATAGATTCGTAATCGATGTTTTTCGACCTTGGTGGGTGATCTTTTCTTTTCTTCTCAAAAATTCGTTCTTTAGTGAGTATGGTATAAGAATATGATTTGCACACTAAGAAACTCGTTTTGCAGTGCTTCTATTTTATAGTTGCTGAAAAATACTCGATACGCCGTATCCAGCAAGTGACTATGGCGTATTGGGCTGGATTCCTTGGAGTTACGGTTACGTTTGTAATAAATTTTTGACTATCATTCACATAATTTACCTTAGATTTACTGTATCTATATCGCAATAATTCCTCTTCATGGATACGGCGTTTTTTGTAGACAGACAGTTGAAAATGCCGTATTGGGAATTGGTCAGAACGGTGTTTTCTTGTAAAGTCTTGGCGCAGATACGCCGTATCTCTTTAGTTGGATACGGCGTATTGGTGAAATTTCAGAAATCTTCAAATATTTTTGTTTTAGCTCCAAATTATGCGCCTTTTAGCTCGTCTTCACAAAACACTCCTGAACTACTGCATTTATCAACTTTAAAGCAATTAAGTACCAAATAATGCATATAAAAGTGGGAAAAATAGACTGGATAAATGGTATAATAAAGTGACGTTATTTGATGTCATCAAACATGAATTCAGGAGTTGTTAGTATAATTTAGTGCTACATGTCCCAGTTCCTGAAACAATAGTGATAAGTTGGTAGCTATCACATCAATGAACAAGAATAGGCAAGTTAGGTTTGAGGAGCCTAGTACATCAACAAGCAACACAAAAAACAGGTAGAAACACATAGCAATCAGAACACTAACAGTTCTTTGTTGCCTTCTACATGAGTAAAAAGTTCTACTAATGCTAGCGGATTAAAGCCAAGGAGAAATACAAGGAACAATAGGTTCTCGCGAACATCAAGTAGAAACAAGAAGAATAAAACAGTAAAAGCCCAACCTAGGAATGTTAAGTCTAGTTTCAATAAGACTAATCGTGTTTCTGTTTGTAATGCAAATGTTAATCATGGGATATTAAATACGAATTCTGAATATGTGTGTTCTACATGTAATGAATGTTTATTTTCAAAATATCATGATATGTGTGTTGTTGATTATTTAAATGATGTGAATAAGCATGCTAGAGCTAAGTCCGTTAAGAGCGTTAAAAAGAATGAATGGAAACCTACTGGTAAAGTGTTTACTAATGTTGGACACAGATGGTTACCCACATGTAGGATTTTCTATATAGATGGAACTAAGTGCCCTTTAACTAGAATCACTTCTACTAAAATAGTGCTTCCTAGGAAACCAACTCAAACAAAAGTAATTACAAAAACACCACCAAGTAGAGTCAATCAATGGAAACCCAATGAAACAAAAACTTTAGAATCTAGATATTCTAACAACTCGGAACCCAACATATTAGGGATCTAATGTTTCAAACTATCCATCTTCTTCTCATTTCCAATGCAAGTCGTACAGATTATCCTTTGGTATTTGGACTCGGGTTGCTCAAAACATATGACCGGACAATGCTCTCAGCTCATTCATTTTGTCAGCAAGTTTATGAGAATCGTTAGATTCATGCTTAAGTTGCAGCAATCATAGGGTATGGTGATTATCAGATATTGAATGTAACAATTTTAAGGGTTTATTATTTAGAGGGGCTTGGACACAATTTATTTTCAGCGGGTCAATTCTATGACTCCGGTCTTGAAATAGCGTTTCAAAAACACTCGTACTTTGTTCGTGATTTAGAGGGTGTCTATCTACTTACGGGCTCAAGGGGCACAAATCTGTATACACTTTCACTGGATGATATATTGAAGTCCTCTCCAATATTCTCTTGTCCAAAGCTTCTAAGACCAAATCCTAGTTATGGCATCAACTGTTGTCTCACTTCAACTTCGGTACCATTAATGAACTGGCTAAACAGGGTCTCGTTAGAGGTTTGCCCAAATTGAAATACAAAAAAGACAACTTGTGTTCTACGTGTAAATTAAGGAAAAGCAAGAAACATACTCATAAACCCAAATCTGAAAATACCATCCAAGAAAAATTGTACCTGTTGCACATGGATCTTTGTGGTCCAATGCCTGCAGAGAGTATTAATGGGAAGAAGTATATTTTAGTCATCGTGGATGATTATTCGAGGTTCACATAGGTTAAATTTTTATGATCAAATGATGAAACTCCTGAGTTCATAATTAAATTTCTGAAGCAAGTACAAGTTCATCTCAATGCAATAGTCAATGCAATAGTCAAAACAAGTTCCAAACAAAGATTGAGAATACGCAACAGAGTTGTATCATCAGACACAATTAAAATCGAGTTTGTAAATCAGACACTTAAAATCTACTATGAAGATGTCAGGATTTCTCACCAAACATCAGTTGCGCGCACTCCACAACAGAACAGCGTCGTCAAAGGCCAGAATCGGACTTTAGTAGAAGCTGCTCATACTATGTTGATATTTTCAAAGGCACCATTATTCATGTGGGCAGAGGCAGTGGCAACCGCTTGTGACGCCCAGAACCGATCCATGATTCGTTCTCATTACAACAAAACACCGTAAAAGTTGATACATGATAGAAAACCATATTTAAAGTATCTTCATGTCTTTGGAGCCATGTGCTATGATACGCCCAAACATACTATATATAATATAAGTATATAATGATGTAAACAATTATAGTATAGTAAGTATTCCGTGAGGATTCTAGAAGATTACTTTTGACCAAAGCAATTTTTAAAACTCCCGGGTCATTTTTCCTTGGCGAAGTATGAATAGAAAATCGGTTTAGTTCGTGATCGCGTGATTTGAATGGTTTCAAAGATTTTGATTTGGTTTCCTATTTCTACAAAGATAAATGCACAAACAACAAAGACAATCAACAATTAAAGCAATTAAAAATTAATACTAGAAAACGTTAACGGGAATTTATAAAACGCGACATTTAAGTAACTAATTCAAATTTTAACCCTAAAAATGCAAATTTAATTTTTATAAATCCTAAATGACTAAAAATAATTTTCAGAAAAAGAATTATATATATATATTTATATATTTTATTATGAATTAAAAACGAATTTAATATAATTAAATCATAAAAAATACTAAACTAATTATTAAAAATTCAGAAAAATTACAAAAATTTCTTCATATTAAAACTAACAAACTGCTTCAAAAAGATTTTACAATAAGCTCACAGGATAAGCTGTAAAACAGCTTATAAGTTCTTAAAGCAAAACTGGCCAAGTACCCTTGTTAAATAAATGTTACCATACTAAACTTGAAAAAGACCCCAGGGCAAGTGGTGTTTGTGTGTGTGGCATGACACGTGTGTGTGTTAAGGGGGAGGTCACAGGTTCAAAACCTGTGGCCTACCCTTTTTACTAAACATTTTTTTTCTTTTTTAAAAAAAAAACTAGAAAACAGCTTATGGAACATCTTTAACAAAAGGTGTATAGCTTTTTAAGAACGAATAAGCACAGAATAGCACAAAATAAGCCTCAGAAGTGCTTAAGTTCACAGAGGTGAACCTAAGTCTTGTACTTAAACTGTTTTGAGCCTAAAGCTCAAATAAGCTTTAAATAAGCTTTAACAAACTTCAAAAGCGTAAATCTAATCCAACAAGAAATCCTAAATCTAATTAAAGCAAAATCAGAAGGCAATAAGCTCTAGAACAAAAAAATAAGCAAAACTGAAGATGGCGAGCCTAAATCAGCCTAACTAGGCTATTATAAGCTCAAAAACAGATAAGCTAGTGAACTTTAAACTTCAAAACAAGCTTAAATCCTTAAAGACTACTACCTAATCTACTTGTGCACAAAAATCCAGAACTTAAAACACCTTCTAACCTAACTGAATTTGGATCTAAAACTAGGACAATGGGCTGAGAACAAGACAATTTATACTAAAATGGGTAAAAACAAGTAAAATTGTAAACTATTACCTAAAACTTTGAAACTAGATGTTAAGTCTTCTAAAGAGAGTAAAATGAGTTTTGACAAAACAACTTTTAAACCACAAAGCTAAGGATCAAAGAAATTTATACTAGAACCTATTTTGACTCCACAGATGGTAAAAATACTTTATAAAAACTTGTTTTCAAACTAAAACTCCATCAAAACTTGATTGATCATGTACTAAAACAGATTTATGAATGATTAAAACCAACCAAAGTGGTAATAATCACTAGCAGTACTAACTTTGGAGTTAGTACTGCTCTTAATCCAAACACCCCTTTAAGTGGCAGATTTGCAAAATAAGCTTTCAAATTTCAATTTCAAAATATGAACTCTTAAGACCAGATTTCAAACACCTTAATATAAACCTAATTAACAAATCTAAACTATAAAATAAGCAAGAACAACATGAAAACAGATTATGCAAATTCTTATGGAATTTTGAAAAATTTTAAGCATAAGCATAAAAACTTAAGATTAGAACTAGAATAAGCAAAACAGATTATCTAAGCATAAAAACAAGTATTAATAATCATAACGAAACAGAACTAAGCACCTCAATAAGCAGAAATAAGGATAAGCTATAAAGGACTAGAAAAGTAAACTTTGAAACTTACAAGAGGTCCTTAGAACTTGATGAAGACCTAAAACTAATCCTAAAACCCACTAATTCACTTCTGAATCAGCATCAAAGCAAATCAAACTGTAACACCCCCAAATTGGGTCACAGCGGAATAAGGGTCCGGGGCGTGTTACTTCTCAGATCAATAACAAAAGATAATATAAGAACGACCAAAAAGTCGTTTAAAACTGATACATTCGATTTAACAAAATGTTGTGTTACAAAAGCCCGAAGCATTACTTGTTTACTTGTTATTATTACAAAGATTTCTAGCCCATAACAGATATACAAAATGTAATGCGACTAAATCTTTAATGCATGACTTCAAAAGATAACCACCAATGTATCTTTCACACCTCGTGCTTAATGATCTCTTGAAAAACATTGCATTTAAAACGTCAACATAAAGTTGGTGAATTTCATAGGTTTATGTAAATGTATATGCAGGACCGCAAGACTTTCCCCGTGATAATGCAACAGATGCAGACATCACAAAATGTAATTACGTTTTCCTAAGCTCATGACACCGAAGCTCGACATAAATGAATACAATATATAAATATTGCCTACATTGCCCGTGATGATGTTCAACCCGTAACATCCAAAATCCGACATGATATACGTTCGTTTCCAGTGATAGCTAGTCACCCGAACGGGGAGGTCAATCCCAAATAGATCTATCTATAATCACTCGCGCTTCCAAACCAGGAATTAACAGTTCATGATTCATGGGCATAGTGGGTTATCGCTACTTAGGCAAACACGTAATCATGATAAAATGTACACTTGCGTCCAATTTGTAAAACAAAGCATGTTTCTCACCCCAAAACTTGTAAATCAATAATTGTAAAACATGGGGCTATGAACTCACCTCGAGCGAGCTAATCAATAATATACTTCACAAGTAAAAATGCGTCACTAAAACGCCCGAATGCAACCTAAACAATTTTAGGTCGTATAAGTACTAATCACATTGTTATAAGATAACCGAGTAAAGAAAAGAGTTCGCAGACAAGCATGTATCCCCCTTGCGGGTTTATAAAACACTCAAAAGATTTGAAAAGCGAGGCTATGAAACTCACCTCGATGATGAAGAACGATTGACAGATAGGCATCTAATATGCACAACACAAACGGAGAACGAAACGGCTCGACCAAGAAGTTGCAGTTTCTCTCAACGGCTATGATCCACTAGCTTAGGATAATGTATTTGGGTTTTCTGATGAATGATTGCATCAACGCGACGCGTTGATAAGGATTTAGTTCTCAGTTGTAACGGTTTGGTGGTTGGTAAAGTGGTATCGAACGAGGAACGCAAAATATGTAATATATTCCGTATATATTACATATTAAGAAAGAACAGTGTATAATTCATATCGTGAATTATATGACGGAGACCTACACTCAAAAGAGTAATACGAAGCATATAATACTTTACAAGTATTATATAAGAACGCGAGAAAAACAATATCTCGACACGTGCTCGGGAATCACTAATTAAATTAATAAAAACGTTCCCGTATAAAAGTAAACGTAAGTTTTAAAGTTACGAATTATATAAGTGAAGTTTGTAAATCTTTTACAAAAGCTGTGACCTTATCTTCTAGTTGGAAATTATAAAAATAATATTTTATAATTTAATGTTTCGTTACGACTTCTAACTAAATTAGTTGTCTCGTTGTGAAATTATAGTTTTCGTTTATTTCCCGGTTCGTTGTATCCTTACAACTCGCAAAGGTTAATACTACATATCGTCCTTTTATCGGTTTTCCAAAGGAATTGAATTATAATGAAATTTATTAATTTTTTTTTTAAAAAAAAAACAAAATAACTTTTTTATTAATTCCGGCATGTAATAATCGTTTATTATAACGTGTTATTCCCATTTTCATAAATTCTCAACGTTTTCCATTTAAATCAAAAGGTCTTCCCTTTATCAATCAATCAATATTTCAATGTCTTACACATTTCCAATATTGACTTAAATCATATCGAGTAAAAATTTATATAAGACCGAAAGCTTGTAAAAACGGCTAAACAAATGTACCATACTTGGCTTGATCAAAACAGCCAACAAAACGCAACCTATTTCGGATTCAGTTTTAAGCAGCCAAAACAAACCCACTTTCGGCTGTCAAAAACGCAGCCAACGAAAACGCCCGACCCCTTTTTGGGCTGATTTTAACACGCAAAACCAAACACCACTGTTGGCTGTTTTCGCAGCCAAAACAAACACCCCAAAGATAGGCTGATCAGAAATCAAAACGCACCCTTGACGGAGTTTGACCAAGTAAACTACCACACCCTTGGGTGACCTAAGAAATAATACGCACCCTTTGTGGTTTTGGTTACAAACCCAAACGCACCCTAGGTGCGGGTTGACCACCATACCAAGAGCCCTTGGCTGCTGATTTTACACAACCAAACGAAAAAACACCCCTTGGCTGAGGACAGACAACCAAATAGCACCACCTAATTCGGTGATAACCACAGAACCAAACGCCCCCTTTGTGGGCTGTTCTTAACCAACAAACCAACCGCACACCCTATGCGGCTTCTGTGGTGCCCACAACCAATGCAACCCCTTGCTTGATAAACCACAAACCAAACACACCCTACCTGCGGTGGTTCATCACCGAAACAACACCCCTTTGGGTGGCTGTCACCGAAAACAAACACCCTTTTGGGTCGGGCTGTCACCGAAAACAAACATCCTTGAGGTGTTATCACAAACCCAACGCACCCTTGCTTGGTTAAGTAGCGGTGGAGGGGATGATGAGTGGATGGTTCGGCTGATGGAGATGGTGACGGGGTGAGTGGTGCGTCGTGGTGATGATGGCGGTAGCGCGGCGGGGCTGTCGTGGGACAGCAGCCGGAGGGAAGGGGGGGGGGGGGGAAAAAAAAAAACAAAATGGCGTGTGGGCACCGTGAACTCATGGGGATCGGAAGATTCGGTGAAGGGAACATTTTTTGGAGTTTCGCCAAAAAGGTCACCGAAAAATTTTTCCCGGTGACCGGGTCGAGCGCCGGCGAAAAACCCCCCCGACGCTACTCAGTGGTGGCCGGCGGTGGCCGGATATTTTGGGGAGGGAGAGAGTGTTAGTTTGTGTGTGTATTATTTTGTTATCAAAAGAGATGAAAATGAAAAAAATGATATAAAAGTTTTATTTATATTAAAACTTTTAAAAGAAGTGACAAGTTTCCAATAGATGAGGGTTAGAATTGAAATTATTCCCACAGGGACCCAAAGTGTAAATTTTTGGGTATTATTTTGTAACATAATGGTTCGGGACTCGTTTGAGCCACTTAACGGATGATTCAAAATACGAAACTTGTGTCATTGTTTTCCAAATCATTTTTCTGATAAAAATGAGTATTTACTTGATCGTATTTCATAAATATTTTTATAACATTTATAAAAATGTTCGTCATTTATTTGGTGAACCGGTTACGCCTTGTCCGAAATAAAAATGGATTTCAACTCGAATATTCGCGTTAACAACAACGCTTTTGAATAAATTGTTATATGATTTTATTTAATATTTTTATTAAATAAATATTGATAATTAGAAATAAATTTAATTATTTCTGTGTCGGTTCGCGTTGTATGTAGTCTTCAAAACTTTGCGAGACTGTTTTAGCTCTTTTCTGCTTGTTTTCAAGTCTCAGGTAAAACTATAAAGTTGTCCGAAATATCGTTTCACATCCTATTGCTCTAGAGTCCGAGTCGTGAAAACGCGATCTAGCGATTCGTCTTTGATAAGTCAACTTAGACCCGAAAAGTCAAAGGGTAAAATAGTCATTTAAAAATATCAAAAATTCTCGGATGTTACAGTACCTACCCCTTAAAGAAATCTCATCCCGAGATTAAATTTGTGTTAACCGTTTGTGTGACCGAGAAAAGGTTTAAAATCTGATAAACCGTTTCTAAGCAAGACGATGATAACTTTCTTCAGCAAGATTAGATGTTTCGACACTTCTCAACATACCAAAAGTTTGGCTAAGTTGACCAGGATATATAATCCATCAAAGTAGATATTTTAGAAAAATATCGTTACAAGTTTTATGATTGATATTGACGCCACTGGTATCGCTCCCACTCGAACACCCCGCTTACTCAGACCACAATATTGTCTGCTTTGCCCGCATGCTCACTGCTTTGCTTTTGTGTCCCTCGTTTGGGACTTCCCACAGGTCACCCAAACCAGTGCTACTCTCACTCAAGCACGCTCAACTGCTAGTTCTTGGCAGTACTAGGATGTACCGCGACCTACATCTTCGTATTAGTGGCTCGAAATGAATAGTTCGACTATCTCTTTCGTCGATAGATGTTTATCTGGTTTAAGGGGAGTTGCATAACCTATTGGATAAAGTTGTATCAGCCGGGACCGCTCCAGGACCCAACAGCAGCGACCATAACGTCAATACTATAAAAAAAGTGTGATGGGATGTCGAGAACGAGGACATTTCGAGAAAACAATATTCCCAGAAT
>BQNB010016608.1:0-34672 GCA_026074375.1 Tanacetum coccineum | reverse complement strand
TCCGGTTTTGTCCTTTTTGGGCTTGTTTTCGTCTTTTTGTCCAATATCCGTTCCCTGCACATGAATAACACAAAAACACATAATATACAATACATTTTTGTTCATTTGTGGTATTTTTGGCCTAATATAATGTATAAATTATATGTGTAAATTAGCACATACCATGCTACCTAACCAATGACAGCGAAGACCTTGGAAAGCTAAAACCTGATGACATCAAATAACGTCTATTTTATAGCATCATTTATCCCATTTATTAGCCCATTTTGTATAGTTATTGCAAAGAATTGTTACCTAATCGTTTATATTTGAGAATTGCAGTAATCATGGAGTAATTAGTGAAAGTTAGCAAAAGGCACGCATTCTGGAGCTTAAATGAAGATATTTTGAAGATTACTACTCTGAAGACCAGTACGCCGTATCCATCAAGGAAGATACGGCGTATACGTACCTGCACTCACCAAAGACCACAGAAGGATAAAGCTCAATACGTCGTATCCAGAGATACTCAATACGCCGTATTCAAGAAATAGTATGTGAATGTTCTGGAAGATATCAAGCGTGGTCCCTACTCCAAGAAATCCCCAATACGTCGTATCCACTCCTTGGAAACGCCGTATCGAACCGACTTCCAGACCTTATAAGTAGAAAACTCAAAAACAAGTTTTAAGGGTGCTAAATCATATTCTCGATACCTAAACCATAAAAGTTGATTTTTAGAGGAGAAAAAGAGCAGAAGAGGTCGAGCAATGTTTTCAATTCCATAGGAGACAACGTGTAATTCCATATACTTTAGTAATCGTTTAGTTTTTGGTATCATTCGTTAACTCAGTTAGTTTACCCTGGCTAAATAACTGCTTTTGTATTTATTATGACATTTGAAGGCTAATACCTTTGGGTATTAGCCATTATTATGAAGATCTGAATGTTTGGTATTTGTTTATCTCGATTTCTTAATTTATCGTTGAATGCTTGTTTATGTTTATCAATTTATACTTGTTTACGCGCTTTTGTATGCGACCTATCATTCAACTGGATCTAGTGACACGGACCAAGTAGATCTAGAGTTTGGGATAGCTCTCCATATAGTAATTTATACATCTAGAATAATAGTTACACAAATATTGTCCTTCTAAGTCTGTGTCTAGGATACGCTTCGGGCTTAACTAGTTAATTGGATATTGCCAATGGTTTATTGATCGTGTTGACTAGCAGGTGACCTAGATAATTCAACAAGTAACGTTCTGATTCCATTGGATAGTTGGACAAGTGGACTACTAGTGTATAAATTGCCATTAAGCGGTAAGTGGGTAAAGTCTCTATGAGCTAGGGTTTAACAAGATCACCATTGCTTTAATCCCTAAGATAGATTATAATCAGCAAATAAGGATGCTTTATGCGGATGCTTTAATTGTGACAAAATTAATGTGTCTAGGTCTTAGGATGATATAACGCCTAAGTCTTAAGAATGATATGCCACCTCGAGAGAAGAAATCATTGCACTTAATAAACAAACCAACTTTCTAATCGGATTAATAATGGTTAATACAATTTTCTTATATTTGGCTCGACCGCTCTTTTATCTTTTGTTAATTAGCTCGCATGGGTTAAAGTGCCTTGAATTGATTATAGTCACCAACCAAACCGTGCCAGTCTCTCAGGCTGAAAACCCCCTTTTCCCGTTAGAATTAGGAACTAGGACTGACATAGGTTTAGAATAGAGTAGAATTAACATAGATTAGATAACCAAGATATTAATTAAATTGATAGATTTAACCTCGCTTCAAGTGTTCGACACCCTACTTACCACGAAACTACCACCGATCGGGTACACTGCCCGTTAAAGTGTTGTTTTAGGTTTAGTCGGCAAAATATAAATTAAAAACTTTAATCAATAAAATATACACCACACAACGACACATCAAGTTTTTGGCGCCGTTGCCAGGGAGTGAAAATTAATCTTGATTTTTATTTGATATTTTGGTTTTTAGCATTAGATTAGATCTAACCCTTAGGATTAAGTGTAGTTTAGAGTAATTTGTATTCTTTTTTATTGTGTTTGTGTGATACGGTGTATTCAGTTCACTGAATACAACGTATTGGTTATTTAATAGTTCTTCTAGTAAGATTATTTCAGGATGGATGATCCCAACATGACTATGGAAGAATATATCATGTTTGAAGAAGAAAAAGCTCGTAGGCGTGGTCGGGTGTTTAACTGGCAAACTGCTACATATGGAAAGGTTGGGGTTGATGACGATCTTTACAACCTCAGATCTGTTGAAACTAAATTCCCAGCTATTGTCATTGACGATACCATTACACCTCAGGATGCACTTCCGTGCAAATCTTAAGTAAGTACCCCTATCAATGATGAGATCGACTTTAGAATATCATTTGACGAATCCGATGATGAGGATTACACAATAATTTGTGACAAAAACTCATTTTCTTATAAAATGATTTTTGTCAATGATTTGAAAACGGATTCAGAAAACGATAATGAAAAAGCCGGAGTACCTTCTTTTCCGCCACCCAAGCCTACGACCAGTTATATTGATGATTTAGACTTCTTTAATGATTTTGAGAACGAATTTCCAGTCATTGTTTACAATGATGCTCAAACTTCTAAATCAGATTAATTACTGAACCAATTTTAAACCCTTGACATATCGATGAATTTAATTTAAATGATAAAACATCATTGTCTGAATATGATAAAGAGGAACAAAACATTTTGAACTTTAATAATCTATTCCCTTTCAACGTTATTTATCCTAGTAATTTAAAATCGAACGAGGACAATGATGATAATGAAATCGATATAATACAATCTTCAGAGGGTAATGAAATTGTACATGGGTCATGTGTGCTTTCTGAAATGATTCACGATAAAGGCACTAAAACTTTCTGGACGGGAAGTCTTGTCATAAACTTAAAAGTAAAAATTATGATATATAACGTAAACTGAATGCTATTCTTTCTCATTATGAACTTATGTGCGACGTTTGGCGTTCCGTTCGACCCTAAGCGGTATTATAAGGATGGTGATTTTGCAATAATGTTGCGGAGGCCAAGGTACGTTTTCTTTGCTTTATTTTAGGAAAATTGGTCTTCAAGGATGGATACGGCGTATTAGGATAAAAACTATACGGCGTATCCACTGATATAAGTTGACTAAGTCAACAAAACTCGCCAATACGGCGTATTAACCTCACATCGATATGGCATATCGAGTTTGGGTATAAAAACCCAATCAATATGCCGGATCTGTTTTTACCATAACTTTTCACCATCACAAACACACATAATTTTTTTCTAAAATCCTTGGAGATCGTTTGTGATTCAATCAAGTACTAGTTTCCTCTTTTAGATTGATATATCGGTAATGTATTTAAACCTTTTCTCTTTTTCGATTTGATTTGGTCGGATTTAATTAGGGTTAGGGTTTGGTTTATGGCATTAGTAGATATACATTTTGAATACCCTTTCCCCCCTGAATTAGGCTAGGAAACTTTTGAGAGTTTGATTGGGTTAAAATAGGTAAACTGGGTAACCCCCTTTCGTTTTCATACTGCATAATCAATACGGCGTATCCACTCACATGGATACGGCGTATTGACAATTTTTACCCAATTTTAAAACCTCAATACGGCGTATTCATTAAATTGAATACGGCGTATTGATGAGAATGGGATCCTGAATCTTAAAACCCATATGCCGTATTGACTAAAAATCTATACGGCGTATTGAAATATTGATCCCTATACGGCGTATCCATTTTTGAATACGCCGTATCCACCCTCAGAACAGAAGGTTTAAAATTCTATAATCTTTGTGCTTTTTGTCATTAATTTTGCAGATATGGCACCCTTACCACTACCTGAGCAAAGACACCTATTTCTTAGGTACCAGGGTCTTGACTATACTGATGAGGATATTGCTGACTTCGAGGAGAGGTTAGAGAGGATTTATGGTCATGAGATGGATAGGGTTTAGGTTGTGGATTTTCAGGGGATGCCCGAGCTTATGAGGGATGGTTTGTTTACTAGGATGAGGATGGAGCACCGTGATGATGCTAGTGTAGTTGTATTTACTAGTTAGGCTTGGGGGAGGTTGTTTGATACTAGGGGACCTCTGGTTAGGGAGCTCATTCTAGAGTTTTTTAGCACGCTTAGATTTGGAGAGGTATTGCTTGACTTTGATGCTCCTAGTACTATTCAGTTTTAGCTTGGTGGAGCCAAGAGACGATTGAGCTGGAGGCAGCTTATTCTGGACTTGGGATTACACACCGAGGAGGAGATGGAGTCCCTCGGTTTTGCTAGGTACTAGAGTGAGAGTGAGAGGATGATTCCTGGGAAAGGGGATCTACATGATTATTGGAGGGATATTTCGACTCATGGAGATTTCTTAGGACCTCCCCCTTCCTACTTTGATCAGAGATCTGGTATTGAGACTTTGCCATCGGATGATGGAACACAATATTGCTGGGAGGAGTCAGGCAGCTAAAAGGTTACCATGACTGATTTGTTTTATTTGAGAGGGCTGGATGTTAGATCTGTCAACATCCCTTACTTATTAGCCCGATATCTGAGGAGGTTTGCTACTAGGAGGAAGAGCGGGGCTCATATTTCTGGAGGGCAGTTTGTAGCTCGATTGGCTGAGCATTTTGGACTTTTGACTGCGGAGATACTTGGAGGATTGACAGTTATTGCCCTTGATCTTCAGATTATTAATATGGCTGAGCTGCTGAGGCTGTAGATTTGTACGCAGTTTGATGATACTTGGGCCAGGGTGGCCATGGGACTAGAGAGGCAGCCCAATGTTGCGGCTAGTGCCCTTGTTGTAGCTGAGGATGCTTCTGTTGTTGATGAGGGTGACCAGGCTATTCCGGCACCCATGCAGGCACCTCAGCAACCACCACCACCTCTAGTTGCTGCTAGGACTATGCCCTAGAGATTGGGGAGACTTGAGGAGGAGGTGCATGGACTGCGTAGGGATGTCAGGAGTCTACGCGGACTTGTAGAGAGATTGATTACCGATTAGGGGAGATTCTCCACATGGATGATTTCGTGTATGGCACAGTTGATGGAGGCTAGTAGGCAGACATACCAGGCATTCGATGGGACTTTCCAAGGGAGCTCACCTAGGACATTCCAAAGACGCACCAGACAGAGGACTGGCGAGGCCAGCACCTCAATAGCATAGCAGGACCCGCAGCAGCCAGACCCATGATTCCTCCTATCCTTATCTTTTGTTTGTATCTATCTGTACATTTATTATTTATTCATGTCATGATGTATCTAACTATTAAATAGGTTCTTATATTTTTGCGTAAATATCATCGTATGACGTTTTGGTTTGTTTGTGTATGATAGAATCAAGCCTGGCAGTAAGTTCAACACTATACTTCATGAATATGTTACGGAACCAAGCAGGATATTGACACTAAAAGCAAGAATGGAGAAGAGAGAGATGATTTCAAGTGTGTGGAAGCTGGAGAAAAGTCTAACTTAAAGACTTCGCTGTAAACAAAAGTGCTTCCCGGGAGACAACCCGGAATGTTATTAAATTTTGTTATCGAGTATGTCTTCCCAGACATCAATACGGTGTATCCGCTCCATACCATACGACGTATTGATTGTCTGGACGTTATCAGCCTTTATTTTTATTGCACTTTAAAAACGTTATTGTCAGTTTTGGCAATACGCCATATTCATTCATTTGATACGCCGTATTCACCAGTCTGACCCGTATTTATTTTGTTTAGTTTAGTTTAAATTAACCGTAGGTACCAAGACAGTAATACACATGTTCTTCCTATATTTTATACAGGACCACGAGAAAGAAATATCAACGAATATTGGTGGAGAATTTAAATATCTAGAGATCTTGAAGTGTTGGAGTCTTGAAACTTTAAGGCGGCTGTTCAACACGAATTCTTGCTCCAAAACGCAACTTGGAGAATCTACCAAGCAATTATCAGGGGAGTTTCTCATTCTAATTCTTTTTAAATTCCCGTATTTAATGTTTTATATATACAACGAGGACGTTGTATAATTCAAGTGGGGGGATGGAATTAGAATGTTTACTTGTCCTATTTTTCACATTAAAATGATTAAAATGCTTAAATTATGCTCAATTTTTTTTCAAGTATACTTTTGTGAAATTACGTGTTACATTACCCGCACACAATAACCCTTGTTAGATATTGTGAGGATTTAACCTTATCCGTTTCCAAATGTTTACCTAAATTCCACAAAATATGATTGTGCCGGTGATTTTGTAGACTTTAGAACTTGTCTTGGTATATCTATTCGAGACCACAATTATAAGTACTATGGATTTAGATGGAGTAACTTGTTTGAATTGGTAAATTTTAGGATTACACCCAAATCGCCTTTACATGTTGCTTATTAACTAACTACACCGGTTAGTTAACCTCCCGTTTAAACCCTTTTACCACTCTCATCTTTAGAGTGAAGATCCACTAGAACAACCCATAGAGCCAATCCTTTAGGTTTTACACCAACTATTTGTTTCGTTACACCCTTACACCTTAACCTACCCTGTTAGATTAAGTTTAATTTACAGTTGCTAGTTGCTTAAAGTGTAAAGTTTATATTTCCCGAGTCTTGTGTCATTTTCTATCTTTGGTGCGGTTGGAAATTTGCACATTGCAAATGAGAATGTATATTAGTAGTTAAAGCTCATGTGATTTTACTACCATCACAATTAATGGTAAGTCTGAAGAATGAAGGAACTATCGAAGGAATTATCCGGAATTATTATAATCGTGAAGATGGTGAAACTACACTGAGATTTGAAGTATAGTTAGCAAAATAAAATTGAAAAAATGAGAAAATTACAACAAAAAGAGAAAGGAAGAAAGTTTGAAGATAATCGTTTGACAACTACCGAAGGAATTACACGAAGGATCGATTATTCGTTGATACGTCTTGAAAATCAACGATGTAGAGTATTGTATAAAGTGGAAGATATCGCCACTTGCCTTGTAGAGTTTGTAAAAGTTATGGGATGATTGGGAAGTTGACAGTTACGAGAACGCCAACTTAGGTTGTTGTTTTTTATCAATGATCAAGACTTTGTAAATAGTTGTGTCTTAATCATGGTAACGGTCGGGAAAAAAGTGTCTAGCAACTTGTATCTTAAGTCTTAATCTATTTGTTTCTTGATTTTTATTTAACAACAATTTACTTCCCTCTCACCTAATGATTAGCCACTGGTTTTACGCTAATGAGGACTTGTTCGAGCGTGCATGTCTATTCTGTCGTTACGGCCATGTATGCATGTCTTAGCTGCCTCGTTGGTTTACGACTTTTGGTGAAAGTTAGAAGGTTCCTACCCTATATCATTCTTCATCCTAACCGTTGGTTAAATTTGAATGAGGATGTGATCAAACACACATGTTTATATAGTCGTTACGGCCATGTATGTGTGCTTCAGTTGCCTTGTTAGAGTGGTACTTCTGGTGAAAGATTGTAGAATGATCAATCGTAAGCCTTTCCATACAAAAACCCATATTTACCTTTATAACTTGTTACTCCTTAGCTTTAGCGGTGGAGATGTGTATCCTTGCCAAGCTTATGATAGAATACTCGCCACGATAAAGCAATTGAGTGAATTAGTTACATGTTACCACATAGATGAGTTAAGTGATTTGAGTGTTTTCATCTTCCTATTTCGTGAGGTGTTTGATTGTGTACTTGTAATAGATCAAATAAGTGCTTTAACGGAAAATATCTTTAGGGATACATTTTTATAAACTTCTAAAGGCTACTTGAGGACAAGTAGGATTTAAGTGGGGGGATATTTGATGACATCAAATAACATCTATTTTATAGCATCATTTATCCCATGTTATTAACCCATTTTGTATAGTTATTGCAAAGAATTGTTACTTAATCGTTTATATTTGAGAATTGCAGTAGTTACAGAGTAATTGGTAGAAGTTAGCAAAAGGCTCGCATTCTGGAGCTTAAATGAAGATATTTTAAAGATTACTATTCTAAAGACCAATACGCCATATCCATCTGCACTCACCAAAGACCACAGAAGGATAAAGCTAAATACGCCGTATCTAGAGATACTCAATATGCCGTATTCAAGAAATAGTATGTGAATGTTCTGGAAGATATCAAGCGTGGTCCCTACTCCAAGAAATCCCTAATACACCGTATCCACTCCTTGGATACGCCGTATCGAACCGACTTCCAGACCTTATAAATAGAAAACTCAAAAACGAGCTTTAAGGGTGCTAAATCATATTCTCGATACGTAAACCATAAAAGTCGATTTTCAGTGGAGAAAAAGAGCAGAAGAGGTCGATCAACGTTATCATTTCCATAGGAAACAATGTGTAATTCCATTTACTTTAGTAATCGTTCAGTTTTTGGTATCATTCGTTAACTCGGTTTGTTAACCTTGGCTAAAAATTGCTTTTGTATTTATTATGACGTTTGAAGGCTAATACATTCGGGCATTAGCCATTATTATAAAGATCTGAATGTTTGGTATTTGTTTATCTTGATTTCTTGATTTATCGTTGAATGCGCTTGTTTATGTTTATCGATTTATACTTGTTTATGCGCTTTTGTATGCGACCTATCATTCAACTGGATCTAGTGACACGGACCAAGTTGATCTAGAGTCTGGGATAGCTCTCCATATAGTAATTTATACATCTAGAATAATAGTTACACAAATATTGTCCTTCTAAGTCTGTGTCTAGGATATGCTTCAGACTTAACTAGTTAATTGGATATTGCCAATGGTTTATTGATTGTGTTGACTAGCAGATGACCTAGATAATTCAACAAGTAACATTCTGATTCCATTGGATAGTTGGAAAAGTGGACTACTAGTGTATAAATTTCCATTAAGCGGTAAGTGGGTAAAGTCTCTATGAGCTAGGGTTTAACAAGATCACCATTGCTATAATCCCTAAGATAGATTATAATCAGAAAATAAGGATGCTTTATGCGGATGCTTTAATTGTGACAGAATTATTGTGTCTAGGTCTTAGGATGATGTAACACCTAAGTCTTAAGAATGATATGCCACCTCGAGAGAAGAAATCATTGCACTTAATAAACAAACCAACTTTCTAATCGGATTAATAATAGTTAATACAGTTTTCTTATATTTGGCTCAACCGCTCTTTTATCTTTTATTAATTAGCTCACGTGGGTTAAAGTGCCTTGAATTGATTATAGTCAACAACCAAACCGTGCCAGTCTCTCAGGCTGAAAACCCCTTTTTCCCGTTAGAATTAGGAACTAGGACTGATATAGGTTTAGAATAGAGTAGAATTAACATAGATTAGATAACCAAGATATTAATTAAATTAATAGATTTAGCCTCGCTTCATGTGTTCGACACCCTACTTACCACGAAACTACCACCGATCGGGTACACTGCCCGTTAAAGTATTGTTTTTGGTTTAGTCGGAAAAATATAAATTTAAAACTTGAATCAATAATAAATACACCACACAACGACACATCAAAACCCAAAGCTGACATTGGTATTTTCATTGGCTATTCTCCCACAAAGAAAGCATACCAGATCTACAATAAAAGGACAAGATTGATCTTGGAAACTATTCACGTCGAATTTGATGAGCTGACAGCATTGGCTTCTGAAAAATTTAGTTCAGCACCCGTGCCTCAACTTATGACTCCTGGATCCATCAGTTCAGGACTCATGCAAAACCCAACTTCTTCAACACTATATGTTCCACCATCTAAGAAAGACTAGGACATCCTGTTTCAACCCATGTTTGATGAATACTTTCAGCCCTTTCAAAGTGTTGTATCTCGTGTGCCTCCAGCTGTTGCTCCAATTCCTGCTGATATAACCGGTACATCTTTATCAACCGCAATTGATCAAGATGCACCATCTGCTAGTACTTTACTAACAACTCAGGAAACACAATCTCCAGTCACAAAACAATGTATTGAAGAACAACATCAGGGAACACAGAATGCACAATTTGATAATGATCCCTTCATTGATATTTTTACTCCAGAACTGAGTTCTAAAGAATCATCTTCAAGGGATGTCATATCATCAAATTTGCATCAAAACAACCAACCGTTAGAACATATAAATAAATGGACAAAGGATCACCCGTTGGACAATGTCATTAGAAACCCTCCACGACATGTGTCAACAAGACGCCAGCTACAAACTAATGCCATATGGTGCTATTTTGATGCATTTCTCACTAAAGTCGAACCAAAGAACTTCAAAGAAGCATTGAAAGAATCTCGCTGGATTGAAGCCATGCAAGAGGGAATTCATGAATTTGATCGACTTCAAGTGTGGGAACTAGTACCTCATCCTAATTGCATAAAGCTCATCAACCTCAAGTGGATCTTCAAAGTTAAGTTAGATGAATTTGGGGGAGTATTAAAGAAAAAGGCTCGGTTAGTAGCTAAGGGTTACCATCAAGAGGAAGGAATCGACTTCGAAGAATCTTTCGTATCAGTTGCACGGTTAGAGGGAATCAGAATCTTCATAGCAATGCCGCCCATAAGAATATGACTATCTACCATATGGACGTCAAGACTGCATTTTTGAACGGTGTGCTAAGGGAAGAGGTCTATGTCAGTCAGCCTGAGGGGGTTTGTAGATCAAGATCATCCCAACTACGTGTACAGACTGAAGAAGGCTCTTTATGGGTTAAAATAGGCTCCACGCACTTGGTACGATCTGCTATTAAAGTTTCTACTTTCACAGAAATTCTCAAAAGGTGTTGGCGATCCGACATTATTCACGATAAAAGAAGGAAAGGATATCCTACTGGTACATATTTACGTAGAAGATATCATTTTTGCTTCTACTAATCCTGAACTTTGGACGTTTTTGCAAACACAATGAGTTTAAAATTTAAGATGTCAATGATGGGTAAAATATCAAGACAAACATATTAACAATTATTGAATTAACCATACATAACAAAAAGAAATAATTTTTTCATTTTTTCATTTTAATATACAATTGACAAAAATACAATAATCCAACAAATAAGCACATAAGGAATGCAATCCAAATGTTTTCAGAGTTGAAATTACAATTTTAAAGGGTTGTTTTTTATTTTGGTTTAGAACAGACTTTGTTGGTGAAACTTTTGCAGAAAGTGCGGCGTACTTTCTGTAAGAAAATGATTTTTTGGTCAGTTTGCCAGAAAACTGTACTGCGAATTGGCAAGTTTTTATTGCAAAACAGTAAACAACTTCAACAAGAACAAATCAATCCCCGGCAGCGGCGCCAAAAACTTTGATGTGTTATGAAAGCTTTAAATTTATAAGACTATTTTTTTTTGATTTTGCAAATAACACACGGGTAAAGAATAAACCCCCATTTATAGTATAGAATTTAAGGTAATATCAGGTCGTTCTATGGGATTGGTGTATCACAAAAAAGTCAGTTAGTTTTGCAAAGAAGTTATCTTTAAATTTGTTACTTAATTCAAAGATAAACGGTTTAACGTATTTTAAGATTATAAATGTGATGTTTATTTGGGCTAAGGACATTGGAGCAAACACGCAAGTCATAATGCAAACATGAATTTAAGCATAAAAGTAAGAATAGACGGATAATCATTCAAACAATTAACTATTTTATATAAGAAATAATCTTTTCGGCCTTTAATCTTTAATATATAAAATCCATAAAGAGATATTCATGTATGAAGGTGATAATGATAAATTCCCTTAATCAACTTCGTTAGACATGAGATTAAGTATTAAATGTGTTCATATCCGGTTTGATAAACATTTTATTAGTCAATTCTCACAAGACCAATATCGAATTGCCATAGACAAACAACGCGAAATGTAAACACGAAGGTAGAGCCTTTCGACCTATTTCCACCATATATGATTAATCAAACGTATAACATGTATCCGGATAATCAAACATCGAATTTATCAAGATCATAATCATTAGCATATTATTAAAGCATGTTCATGTCATTATTCCATGTTAAACCCAAATAAACATATATGACTACTGCGTATTGGTTAAGATCAAACACATAACATTCATCTTGAACTCAGAAAAGATCATAATACATATGAGAAACAAGATTATACCAAATTCAAGAGCAAAGCTTGATGATTTCACACGAGTTTCCCAAGAACTTCTTTTTATATTCAAAGTAAAAACCCAGAAACTATGAACGATTCTGTCATAATTGCTTATAGCTTCGAAATAACCTTACTAACACTCTCTAAAATGGATTACAACTCAGAAATTGGATGAACTATGAGTAAGTTCACTCCAAATCCTTAAACTCTTCCAAACTTCTTCTTGAGATAACTTCTTTGATTGTTGATAGAATGATATGTGAATTGAGATGAGAGTGATATAGAACTCCGAGTTTGAGGTCCTATTTATAGCCTTAGAGGTGGTATCAGTTGGTAATAAGTGGGGAAGTAAAAGGCCATGGCTACAATGCACATCATTATGATTTTGAGTAACTATAGTGCTAAGTGCGCCACACTTTAAGAAAAGTGCGCCGTCCTTGCCTTCGCATTTAATTTTCTCACTCCCCGTCTATAAGTACGCCACACATTCTAAAATGTGCACCGCACTTGGCTGTTCTTCATTTAATACTTCTTCTAGATTCTTCATTTAACAATCGCTAGCTCTTTTAACGAATGTTTCTTGCATTTTCATCCCTTTTCTTGATCTTTAGTCTTGAAACAACTATTTAACAAATAAGTATCTAAACATGCAATATTTAATATATTTACATATTTTTGAGGTATATTTTATGTATATTTAGAGCGTTGTCACCACTCCCCGAGTATCCAACTCGAGAGTTAACTTCACTATATCAACAAGCTCCCTTCAGGCGGAGAAAACCGTCCACAATACACTAATTTTTGGCACTAAGCTAAATATTGAGTTCTAATCTTAGCTAGAACCAATCTACCACTCACAATCATATTTTGAGGCCTAAAATATTAACCGCTTACTCACATATTTTCTCACCTAAAATACTAACAAGATCTACCCGATCTAACTAATACACAAGAATAAAAGAGATGTGGTTGATGTACAATATACAACAAGGTCGTAACAACGTTACGAATGCACAACCTAGTCTACAATACTCCGTATCTTAACGATGACGATTATTCTTCTCTTGCACTCGGAGAGGAAGGATTAGATCACTTGTAAACAAATGCTTATGTACGTTAAATGATCAAAGACTAGAGAATGTATTTGCCAATTTACAACAAAAAGAAACATAGTGCAAAAGGTGGAAAATTCTGTGGGAACAATCCACTATTTATAGGCAAAGCCTGGGACAAAATTGGCCAGTCGGCCCCCTTATCACCCAAAGGTGGACCCCTGATCAATAGGGGGCAGCCCATACCTATCAGGGGGCCGCCTCTTATAGGACGCTCATGATTTTGTCCTTTTGTGGGGAAATGTTTTCTAGGGCAGGTTTTTCTGATTTTGGGGGGGGGGGGGAACTAATTTCAAATATATTTAAATAAAACATTTCTTTTAATAACAAAAATATTTTGTCTAATTTATTTTTGTAAAAAGGTTTTGTTACATTTATAAAAATGTAAATTTTAGGACAAAAATGTATAACTTTGATCATTTAACAAATTAATCATTTGTTTGTACATACCTTAAGTGATTTACGTCAAAATGGAAATTTATGACTAATAACTTGTTTACGTTTAATTTTACGTAGAATGTTTTTACATTTTTTGATTATCAAACCGTAAAGAAGCCGAAAAATTAAAATAACATTTTTAGACTTTATTTGTATTAACAAGTCGTTTCAAGTTGTTTCAAGTTGTTACAAGTTTGTTGCCCGGTAGGTGTCTAACCCAAGACCACCTAGAGTTACCCGAAAGGTATACGTCCGTTTGACCAATCCCCTTGGTCAAGTAAGCGCTACTTACCCGGATGGGGGTGTCAACCACAATAGTTCCGTTTACAACAATCGTGCTTACAAAAAGTAATTAACGATTCATGAGAGTGGGCATAAGTGGGTTAACGGTACTTAGGCTAATCCGTAATAGTTTAAAAGTGCTTGTGTCCATATGTAAAAGCAAGCAATGTATCTCACCCCAAGTGTTGCAAAACAAGTATAAATTATGTAAAAATGGGGCTATGAAACTCACATCAAGTAAGCAATACAATCAGGATAAATAACGCACGTGCAATATAGCTCGAGTCTTAACCGCGACCTAATTAAATAACGAGACGCTCTAGGTTTATAATATGAGTGAACTAAATGTATATGAGTTTTGTAAATATTTTATCACCCAACTATGCTTGTGTCTAAGGTTTCTAAGTTCAAAATATACTTTACCAACAAATTTTAAGTGTTTTATGTTAAAAGTTTCATAAAATAGCTTGCTGGAATGAGGGTTTTCCCGACTTCACATGATCGTATCTCACTCATTTTCTACTAAAATAAAGTGTTTCAAAAGCCTAGATTGAAGGTTTTTGAGTTATCTTTCCAACCATGTAAGTCTTGTAAAGTAAATAAAATTTTAAAGGGTACATATGGGTCTTAGAAGACACAAAGATCCGGTTGTCTTTTGGATAGTTTTTAATTTTGTTTTTGTCACACCCCGTCAGCGGCGGAAACACGGGAATGCGCCATAATGATTCACATTGCACAAGATACAAGATCATACCATATGAAGTTTACAAAAAATTTAATTTACAAAGGTTTCATGTTTCAATCTTGACAAGTAAGACCTCAGTCTTGAATCCCAAACCCCCAAGGGTGCACATCTAAAATCTCCAAAACCATCCATTTACCTTTATCAAAACACACCTGAAAATGATAATCGAAAACGTCAACAATAATGTTGGTGAGCTCGTAGGTTTGAAGGAACCCAATCGTTGTGCCAATATCTCAAACAGTTGGAAAATTGTGCTATATGACAGTAAATATATGCAAACAATCACAAACCTATGACTTAGCATCCCCGCTAATCATGTACCAAGACCTAGCATCCCCGCTAGTCTTATCACCAGCGTGTATCATCGCTCTTAGGGTCGCAACCCCGAATGTCTTACCGCACCTAAAGCCTACCAGCTGGAGCTATATATTGGGCGAAGTTCTACACAGAATGTTCCACACATCATATCGTACCAACATATATCATTCACATAGCAGTCATAAGCACATAAATTATCCCAAAAACAAAACCACATTTCGCACAGTTTAGAAAACAGTTCAAAACACATTTGAGTATCATTTTCCCCCAACGGAAAAGATTTAAAAGGTGGGCTACAAGAACTTACCTCGACAGATGATGGTAACCTCATAGATAATCTTCACACAACGAACAAGCAAACTCTACTCAACGAACCAAACAATCTCTACACAACGAACCAAATAATCTCTACACAACAAACCAAATATCTCTACAACGCACAACGGTACCCGGCCACGACCTAATCATTAATTTCACCCTATTAATGTTTATTGTACAAATTGCCTTATTATACAAGTGTTCTTCTTTACTCACACCAATTTCTTATTCTCGTTTTAACCCTTTATTCCTATTACAGACCTTTATTCTTTTTACCAAAAAACTTGTTCTCATTTCAAGACCTCATTCTCATTGCATAAACCCTTATCCCTATTACCAAAACACTTGTCTCATTTCAAAATCTCATTCTTATTACAAAATGTTTTGGTATCATGGTTGTGTGGTAACTACGTAAAACAACTCGATGCACTTGGGCTAAGTGCGACATCAATACAAATTTACTCAGAACATCTCCAATCGTTAAAACGAGACAGTTGACCAACCAATCCATAGAATCCGACGAGAATTTAGTAAGAGTTCAAAGATCGAAAATAAATGAATTAACATCTCCGTAATCGATACGATATATATATACATATATATTTAAAATATATATAAGTATATAACACTTTAAATAAAATAATAATATTTTATTATTATTTTCGTCTTTTTATCGGCTTAGAACGAGCATTTATAAAATCTTGTCATTTTATCATCACCACGTTTGATCGTTAAATTTCGACATCTAAAAGTTATTAAAAACCACTTTTTCATTCTTTTACCGAATCGACACAAAATAAGTTTTCCCACAATATTTTCTAAGTGAAGGATTTTTACAAAAATTTCGGCATGACCCGTTCATTTATACAACATTTCCCAAGATTTCAAATCTAATTCAAAAACAATTCCCAAATTCTCAAATCCAAACACATTTCCTAATTCTCACCATCTTCCGACAAAACGTCAAATTCTATATCTCAATAATACTTTAATAAATCGCATTTTCCTCCAACGACCTTTCAAAATTAACTCGAACACGTTTCATCTTTTAAAATCCGGCTTAAACGTACTAG
This sequence comes from Tanacetum coccineum, assembly GCA_026074375.1. Classification (NCBI taxonomy): domain Eukaryota; kingdom Viridiplantae; phylum Streptophyta; class Magnoliopsida; order Asterales; family Asteraceae; genus Tanacetum; species Tanacetum coccineum. The sequence goes on along the minus strand of BQNB010016608.1, from coordinate 18,270 downwards.
TTTTCGCTTATTGGGCCTTAAGGTCCAATATAAGTTTTAAAGTTAGCCCGTTAACAAAAATATATACTAGTATTTACCTCCTTGGGCCGAAGCAAAATTGTAAACCCAAAATTTTATGTAAGTCTAATCCAACATATATATATATAAGATATATTATATATAATAGATATATAATTAAAGATAAATAGTATAATATTGAATAAGCCAAAATTACTATCATAATCCACACCAAAACCAAAAACTCAAATAAGTCGAAATTAATTGGGCCGAAATTAAATAGGTCGAGCCCAAATAAGCCAAAACCTTTAAGTCGAAACTAGCATAAGCCAAAACCAAAATAAGCCAAACTCGAATAAGCCATGACCGAATAAACCAAAATAAAATAAGTTAAAACCCAATTACGCCGAAGCCTCTCAAGCTCGAATAAGCCTCAAAATAAGTCGAACCGAATAAGCCAAAATATAAGCCAAAACATAATAAGCCATAAGCCCAATATATACCGAAACATAAATAAGCCATAAGCCGAATATAAGCCAAAACACAAATAAGCCAAAACAAATAAGCCATAAGCTCGAATAAGCTAAACCCAATAAGCCAAAATTAATATAAATGGGCCAAGCCCAATATCCTTTTTCTTCTTTCCTTTTTGTCGAGACCAACAGAGCCCAAAATACAAATAAGTTCTTAATGAGCTTATTTTTAAGCTATCATTTCAAAAATAAGCCCAAACAAGCACTTGACACAAAAGTTATTTTACTAACACAACCATAATATAAAAGTGACCATTTCTTGTTCTTTTCTTTTTGTGTTCGACGCAAACAAACACCCTTTAAACACACTTTTCGTTTTCAAGTTTCGATTTTTACGACGATCAACTTGTATAACTAACATTTAGACACCATAAGAAACATAAAAGTACAACTTAAATAAAATTTAGACAACTTACAATTTAGGGTTTTGAAAAGCTAGAGGAATGCAAAATCGACTACCCAAACGTAGTTTTCTATAACCCAAGACTACCAAATATCAACCCATTAGTGTTTCTTAACACTGTGTTCTTGATAAATCTTCAAAAAATGATGTTTCTTGGTCTTGTGGCTTGCGTTCGATTTTTAGTGAGAAAATGAGAGAAGAGTTTTTGATTTTGTTTGATTTTAGAAGTATGAAATGCATGTTTATGGTTAAGACAAGTTATACATGTACCATGCAAGGACCACATAGCTAAAATTTTGCCTTGGTTTTCCCCTCTTCTTGTCTATAACCGGCCTATCCTAGGGGCTCGGGGTGGCTTCTTTTCGTATCGGGTTAGCGTAAAACTCAAAAACTTTGACTTTAAAATATTTTCTGAAGTTCCGTATTATTTTTATTGATCTTAAAAATGTTTTTCCAATAACCTAGGTTATTTACACCACATATTTCCAACTTAAACTTTCCTAAATTCATTTTGGACATTTAACGAACGTGTCGGGACCAAAATACGAGGTTACTTCAAATCAAACTGAAACCTTTCTTACAAGTTTAAAAGTTTCTCGACTTCAAAAATACATCTGATCACTTTAGACTTCCTTCACAAATTTCACTTTTACGACTGATACGCACTTAACTCAAATTTTACGAAAATGCCCATTTTCTGTTATCTTTTAATTCACACCTCCATGATTTACGTTCTAGACAAACGTTACTTCATATTACGAAATTACTTATTAAATAATTTCGTTAAATTCATCCCCGATTATTAAACCCGTTTTCAAATTTACTGTCGTGCCGGTACGCGCTGCGTGACTATTTTCGCGAAACACAGGAAAACTTTTCGGAACGCATCAAAATGACAACTCAAACACTCCGCTAAGGAAAGATGAATCAAAAGTGATTCACTTACGGAACTCAACACTCTCTCAACACCCGGTTAATCCGTAACCGTTTCACGCAAAATAAGTCAACCGAAGTCAACTTTTCAGCTTTCTGCTAGTAAAGCTGACAAAATCAAACGACTCCGATAGAAAATTATGATATTTTTATAATACTTAACCCTAGACAAGTTACCAGTTATCACAGTCTAACCCCCTTAAAGGAATTTCGCCCCCAAAATTCAGCTCAAATCATCAATCACAACAACGATTACATTTCAATTCCTCATCAATGCGCACTTGTTCTTTACCATTTTAGTCTCTTCAAGTGAGGTTTCTTTCTATTCCCCTAGAGACTTAGTTCTGACCTTCGGTCCTTAGACTTCCTTATGATCTATCTAGATCTTGTCTCACACAATATGATAGTCTTTCCTACTATCTCCACAACTTAACAATCATTCCTAACCTGTGGGTCACATATTCGGACAGTATCTAGTCCTTTGGTTGTTCTATTCAGCTTGTTTAGTATTCCAAGAGGTATGTATCCCACACATCACGATTCTTGCACTACTCTTTCAAGATCATCTAAGGTCTATTTATCAAAAGTCTAGACTCGCGCAAGTAGATATTACTTGCTTCAGGTACTTTGGGTTCCAACCCACTAAGAATTTAGAATATTCCTCGAGGTCACACTATGATCGAAATCAGATTCCAACTTAGCTTACTACGATCACGTCCAAGTCTCCTCGCGACTACACAAGGTTTTACCTAACTCCGCGTTCTTCCAATGAAACTGTTTGACATGTCACTTGAATATTTTTTAAGTTCCATATAGGTAGGGAATAAATGTGTGAGGGGCCTTACAAAATGAAGATCCTATCCGGGGTGAGTGACGAACCATGTCACTAACCAACATAGGCAACGATGTACCCAAATACTGAACGTATCAACTCATATGAGAAAACGTACTACCTTCCATTGATTTTTAAATTCCGTATAAATCATTCTACTACCATCATGACTATGATTTCGATATGAATCAACTACCGACTGATACTAATCAGTTCATAACTACTACCACTGAGACTACTCAGTTTAGATCTAACACTAATCGAAGCTACACGGTTTAGTGGTGTACAACTCCTAATCAAGAATCTCATACAGTCTGTTAGTTTTAGCTTATTTAGTTTAAAACATCTTTTTCGTTCTAGCTTATTGAATAAGCTGTTTATAGCTTATTTTCTGGACTTATTTCGTCTGAGCTTATTGATTATGGATCTAAATTTGATAAGCCGAATTTAGGCTTTTTCATTTCATAGTTTTCATCTCAAATAAGTTTTAAACCAAATAATACCAAAAAAATAAGCAACGAATGAGCTTATTAACAAGCTGTTAGAATTGATCCGTTTTAGATCTTTGAAAAATCAATAAGGATCTACAATGAGCTTATTTATTAAGCTTATTTTGTCCTCGACACTTAAGATCTAGTTTTAGCTTATTTTTCAACTCATGTAGCTTCAAATAAAAGTTCATCTAGCTTATTTTCGAATTTAAGTTTCTTTAGTTTTCTAAGAGCTCTCTCTCATAGATCTGACTAACTACTTAATAGCTTATTAGTTCTGGTTTGAGCTTATACGGTTCGTACAAGTATTTATTTTAGTTTATTTGTTTGAATGCATGAATAAGCTCTCTAGTTTTTCCATTTCATCAAATCTGTTTGATGTGGTATATTGATCTAGTTTCGTAATTAGCCAGTTTAGAAATAGCTTATTTGTCTCATGTAGCTAGTACTTAATCGAGTATAATTTGTTTAGCTTGTCGTTTAGATTTGTCATCTTAAAAGCTTGCTCATTCCTCATTTTAAATAAGTTGTGCTATCGTGACTCAATTTCTAGGCTTTTCAAAATTTGTTATTAGCTTGTTGTAATAAAAGATTACTAAAATCGTTAACTGCTTTCATTAGATTTTTGGCCACATTTAGTTATATCAATCAATAGGGACACATTCGTTTGGTTTGTAGAATTCGTATATGAGGCATGCGTTGGTTTGTTAAATTTTCATGTTGGGCCATTTGGTTTGTATCAGGCTAGTTTGGGCTTTTGAGTGCTATAATTGTTAAATGCAAATTGAGGTTTATATATAGCTGTAACTGTTAACATTTTATTTGTATTTTGTGTTTCAATTTTGGTACCGGTCAACTCATGAGACGCGGAGCTTAAGGGTTTATTTAGCTAGACCGAATTTGATTATTTGTTTTAGCTAAATAAATCGGGTGGTATTCGTTTAATTGCGGCTCTTCAATTCGGTCCAATTTTCTATCGTTTTTCAATTAATTAGTGTAGCTTTAGTATAAAATGTTTTGCTTTGCTTATTTTATCATTATGAGTAGCGAGTAGTTTAAGTAGTGCTTGTTAAGTGATATTTGTGAATTGGGATTTAAGTGTGGATTTGAAAAAGGTCTAATTGATTAATAATTTTGGATTATTTAGATTTGTGGTTTAAAAATTTTGAAAGGCAAAATCCAAAAAAAATAGTTAAACTACACATCTAGTAATTAATACCTTTTTAAGAGATCGTTTTCAAAATAAACCAACGTTGTGAGAAAATTATCTTTTCTAAGGATTATAATTCGTTAATAAACCTAAATTCACACTTAAGGAAATTTTCACGTCACTTAGCAAACATATTTGTCATTTATATATTTTAGATCAATTTTAGTATAATCTTGTAGTTTTAAATCCTAGAATTAATATTAGTTTAATTTTTAGTATAAAATAGTTTAAAACCAAAACCAAAAACTTGAATGACAATCAAGCTCGATTTACAACTTGAACGTAGATTTCCATTCACCTCTCACCGAGGAAAACGATACCCGTGTTGATTACTTATTATTCTTTCCTAAGAATAATTTTTATGATACTTTGCTTAAGTATACGTAGGATATATTCTATATATATTTGAGGGTTTATTTGTTATTGTCTAAAAACGATAACATCAAAATGGCGCCGCTACCGGGGAGAGGTGTAGCGATTTTTACGGGATTGTTTGTGTTCGAGCCTTGAAGATCCTTTCTTCGGAAAATTTATTTTCGTTCTTATAAAAAATATAAAAATCCAAAAATATTTTCTTTTTCATTTTATTTTTCTTTTATATAAACATTAAAAAAATACCAAAAATAATTTTTTTATTTTTATTAATATAAAAAAATTTCAAAAATATTCTCCTTTATCCTCTTCTTTCATTTAATTCTTTTCTTCTTTATCCTTTATTCCGTTTAATTCTTCGACATGTCTTCATATAACTATTTTGGTTGCTCGTGGTGTGGAGGTCCGTTTAATGGTGGAAACTGTCTAGGTTGTAGCAGTGTAAGATCCGGAAATGAGTTTGTCTATGACCCAAATCATTATTCTTATAATGAAACACCGAACTTCTTCAACCAACCTCCACAGCCCCAGTACGAGACATACTCGTGTGAGTTATGTGGGAACAATTCTTACTATAGTTCCGATTGTACATCACGAGTCCCGCTTGCAATGAGCCGGAACCGTGCTACAATCAAAACTTTAGTGATAATTATTATCCACAAAATTCATCGAGTTTTTCTTAACAATATCTTTGCTGTGAAAACTGTGGGGGTCCTCATGAAAGGTTTCAATGTCAATCGATGAATCAAACCCACTTTGAACATAATTCTAACTATTCCGGTTTTGACCAACCCCCGCAGTATTCCATCAATCATCAAGAAGACCTTAATCAGTAATGGATAAGTGATGTGCACGATAGATGGGATAAACTAGAAGAGTCATATAATGAAATTTTCAACATGGTGCGATCATTTTGTGAAATGGTAATTCAACGAAAGCAGGCGGCTAATATTAGTACTTATACTCCTGAGCCTTCGAGACATTTCAATTTTACTTGCGATGATGACGATGATGACGAGGAGTATTCTATTCCTTTAAAAGATATGCCTTAAATTTCTTCGTCTATTGCTCTCGCACCCGTGTCTTCTATTATGGAGCCCGAGGATTCTCTCATCATGGGGAATGAGGAACTTAGCACTATTCCTGAAAAGGAATCAGACGAATTCATAAAGTCCAGTGTTGAGGATCTTATTCCAATCCCAAGAGAGTCCGAGGATACATCTGGTAGTGATGGTGAGAGGGTTTTACCTTCAAGTGATGATTTCTCTCCCATTTTTGAGGAAAAATCCGTGACTTTCTCTAACCCTCTTTTCGATTCAAATGACGATTTTACCTCTAGTGATGACGAGTCACTATCCGATGAGGACATTCCGGGAGATATTAAAAGTTACTCGAATCCTCTTTTCGAATTTGACGACGAATATATCTCTAGTGACGTAAATCCTCTTTTTGATGAGGTGTTAGAGGACATGGAGTGCAAGGATTCTTATGATTCTAACCTTGATGAGTCGACTTTCCTAGTCACACCTCTTTCTGATTCTAATGAGGATGAGTGTCTCGCTCCAGGAGACGACATTGAGTTTCTTCTTCATTATGATTCGTATACTCCTATTATAAGCGTTGTTTCCATTCTCGAAGGGTTCATCGATGAACCGCCTCTCGAAGAGAATGATGATTTATTTGATTTGGAACCAAAAGAAAATGACTGGAAGAAGATTTTGTACGATGCTCCAATTGATGATTTGATTACTGAGGACAAAGTTTTCGACCTCGGGATTCATGAGAAAAGTTTTTCTCCGACATTTGTGAAGTTAACCTTTGAGGATCGTCCTTATCTTCCCATCACATTTGTTATCCGAATATTTCTTCCTTATCTTACTTATTCGGTGGATTCTCCTTTTCTTCTCTCCTCTGGGAGTGAGGATACTATTTTTGACCCCAACATCTTCACTTTTCATTTTTCTTCTCTTAAGCCGGTGGCATATGAAAATTCGATGGTGATTTTTCTATTCTTCTGTTTCTGCCCCAAGGACAAAGGAATTCGGGGAGAGTCAAGCTAGAGACTCGCACAAAAACAAGCGCTTCTTGGGAGGCAACCCGTGTCTTTTCTTCTTTCTATTTTCTTAATAATAAGTGAGAGTGTTATTTTATAGCCCAAGTGTGGGGGCGTGTTTCTTTCTATGGTATGTGGTTTTGTTTTTGCAGGATTCCTTAAGATCATGAAGACCCGTGCTTGTTTTAAATCCTCCAATCATCCGGTTTTCGATCTTCTGCTTATTATGGAATCCTCAATCCTGATCATGTATATATATATTGTTTCCCCTTTCACACTTGGAATTTTTTGCATTTGCCTTTTTCATTCCTAAGTGTGGGGGTAAAACCTGATATTTTTGAACATTAAGGCCAATGTTCCATTCTAAGTGTGGGGGGGATTTCTATCGAAATGTGATCATACATGTGCCTATATGTGTTCCCACGCAACCCCGTTATGACTAAAATTTTAAATTTTTTATTGTTTTATTATGATATATATAGATAAAAAAATGATGAAAATATTAAAATATAGAAATATGTAGGCCCGTAGAACTAAGGTAGCTTTTGACTTGACCGAGTTTTAAACTCTAGCTTTCCTCTTAGCTTTCGAGACTTAGCGTTTGCTTAACTTTAAAATTTTGCAAAGAACGAAATATGATAGAGTTAAATATAAGTTTGATGCTAAGCGTGGATTAGTTGGATATCTTTAGGGCTCATAGAGGTTAATTGTGGCTTTTTGCTCCCATCATCTTAATAAACGTTATATAATTGTTGAATAAATAAAGTTACTTTAGATTTTTGCGATTCTTAGTTTAAATCACTTCGTAGAGATTACTTCTGGTGAAAGTAAGGTACACATCGAGGTTTTGTCAGTGTTGTGGGGAAATAGACTCCTGGACCATGGTCGGCTCGCATACCGATGTGGCAGTTGTTAAAAGACCACAGGATTTGAAATTTGGCTAATAATAACAAGTTATGTAATAAACTGAAGCCGAAATAAGACCACTACCTCTTGCCGGCTTACAACCGATGTGGTAGTCGTTTAAAGGGTGGAGGTAATAATAATAATAAAACTGTGGGCTGGTAAAAGTTTACTGCATCTTACCGGTTCACAACCGATGTTGCAGTCTTCAAAATAAGGCACATAGTAATAATAATCCGAGACTGATAAAAGTTTGCTGCATCTTGCCGAAGCCGATAAAAAGACTTTCTGGGATCATGGGTCGTGCTGGCTTCGTCATACGATTGTGACAGTCGTTTAAAGGATGGACGGTAATAATTAATAATAAAAAACTTGTGGCGGATAAAAGTTTACTGCTCTTGCTGGCTACAACCAGATGTGGCAGTTTCTAAATAAGGCACATAGTAATAATAATCTGGTGACTAACCTAAAAGTTTGCTGCATCTTTCCGGCTCACAATCGTTGTTGCAGCACTTATTAATAAGGTCGAGGAAATACCGACAGGTCGAAAATATGTGTGTTGCAATCCTGCCGGACTCACTACCGATTGTTGGCTGCTTTCTAAAGGTTCCGAGGTTTTAGAATGTTGCAATTATAATAATTATAAAGCAAATTCAACTCCGGGGTTATCTAAATAAAGCCTGAATGGTACATTGCTTAAGTAACCTAATAAAAGCCAAATTTTGGTCGCCTCGATGTGGACTTTAATCTTGATGACATTTGATCTTTTAAAGAGGGCTAGGAGCTAATTATTGCATTTTTAACCGTTACGCTTTATTTTTGAAATTAATAAGTATCAAAATAAAGTCTTAAAGAGCCTTTGGGTATGTGACTTAAATAAAATATTGAGATACAAAATTAGGAATAAGGGAGGAAAAGTAAGTACACAATTAGCTTTTATGAGTAGTGTTAGCATTATAACTTGTATTTTACAATGATCTTGTTTTTAAGCTTGGCTTGGAGAGGTGAAAGTCGAGGATGATGAATTTATCCATTTGGACACTTTTTGTGCTCTTTGTTCCGTGATCCTAAAAGTTATCAATGAATAATGAAAGCAATACATTATGTCACACGAGAATAAGTTGTAAGTTGTAAATTATGAAAAGTAAAAAATAAGAAAAGCTTTGAAAAATAGGGAAGCGGGGTGTTTTAAAATTTATGATTTCTTAACTCTCCCCATAAAAGACTTTGCTACTTTTCAAAGGATTAGTTTGGAGAGGTTTTGGAGTATTTAGTTTTAGAGCATATAATATTGCGTGAGGACAGGGCAATCACTTAGTTTGGGGAATTTTGATATGTGAGAAATCACATATCCCTTTTTATACTAAAAATAACCCTAAAATGATCAAATTGTACAAATTATGCTTGTATATTGCTTGTTTTATCTTTCGTGAATGTGTAGGTACGGAAATTGCAAATATCACAAGAAAATGGTCAAAATCTAGCAAAAACGAACACGAGACAGATCAAGTACAAAAGAGCCGAAAGTTTTCTATCAAAGTCAGCAAAAGTCAACCCATGGTCAAGCTTTGGTCAACCACAAAAGGACAAAACCCTTGAAATACCAAAAGGCCCCTTAATGTTAAATCAATTTCACAAAAAGTCCCAAAATAATTTACATCGTTAATCCTTTGTTAGTCCTTAAAACTAATATGGACTAACGGTCTTTATCTTTTAACCATAAACCCATTTACCCCTATCCATTTTTACCGAGCCCAAATATAATTCCCATGGCCCTCCATCAACGTCCATCCCACCAAAAGAAATAGGCAAGATGACTTGTGTCACTGGAGATGCTTTGTGTGTTATTTCTCAATTGTGATAAATGATCAAACAACAAAAGTGCTTTGCGTTGAAATGAAGGCATACAAAATAGACACGTGGCAATAATTTAACCGTTGGATGACATTTTGGCAGACTGCAATCGAGGCATCAAACAATAAAGGCCATGAAATGGCTATGATGAAGGGAACATGGGTCCAATTTACACAACTTACCCTTCTCTCTCCCTATATAATAACACGCTCCCTTTAATTTTGAGGGAGTTAGTCTTTTATTTTGCTTAGTTTTAGCTTTAGGTTTTTAGCTTATTTTAGTCTTGTATTAGCTTATTTCTAATTTTCTGCTTAATGTATCTTTCTTATTTTCGCAAACTTAATGTAATGATGTATTAAAATTGATTTGAAGTTCGTTGTATATATCGGTTTGTTTATTTCATGTTTAATCTCTCATTTTCTTTTCCTTTTCATGTAGCTTTTTCATTAAGCTGAGTTTTCGAGCTTATTTCCGCGGCTTATTATCATCAAAAGTTCTCAATGGTTTAGAAAATGATTCTTATAAGCTCTCCAAGCTAATTTGATTCATTACCAAAAGTTTTTAAACACTTTTTGAGAAAATAAGCTAAAAAAGCTAGAATTTAGCTATTTTTTAAGCTTATTCCGTTTCAGTCTTATTAGGAGCTCATATTTTCTATTAAAATAAGCTTTTAATCAGCTTATTTGGTTTAAAGTGAGTTTATATTGCTAGATTAAACTTTTGAGAGCTTATTTGATTATTCGAGATGTTTATATGCTTTTAGTTTAATCTGAGTCCTTATTGTTGTTCCTCGTTGTTTTTATGATAAAAATTAGTGCTTATTTAGTTAGGTTTTAGCTTATTAAGTAGCTTTAATTTCGGGTCTAGTCGAGCTTATATCGTAATAGCTTATTTTGAGTTTTTGCTGCTAAGTTTGATACTAAGTTGCTTATCCGTTATTATTAGTGTTTCTGGCTTATTGGGAGTGCTTATCTCATTTGCGTTTAGGCTTATTAAGAAAGTTTTACTTAAATCACGAATTAGCTTAAAAATAATTTAGCTTATTTTTGTAAGTTCTTGTTTATCTGATTTAGTCTTATCTATTCTTATGAAGTGGGCTTATCTCGTATGACTAAATGCTCATGCTTATCAGTTCTGCTTATTTTTTGTAATAGAGCTTAATTTACTACAAGTCTACTCGTTGGCTTATTGCATCTGTGCGTTTGATTTTTAAGAATTGGGCTTGCGATTAAGTATTTGGGCCTACACTTAGTTATAAAATTTGGGTTGTGATAACTTTGCATGCGTTTGGTTTGGAGACTTACAATGGGCCTCTTGTTGCAATTGTGAATTATGAAACAGATAGTATAATCTGTGCACTGTTTTGAATTGTAATTTGTTAACTGCTTGTTGTTTTAAGGGTTTATTTAGCTAGATAGAATTTAATTATTTTCTTTAGCTAAATAAATCGGGTGGTTTTCGTTTAATTGCGGTTCTTCAATTTGGTCTCATTTTCTATCATTTTTTAATTAATTAGTGTAGTTTTAGTATAAAAATGTTTTGCTTTCCTTATTTAATCATTCTCGAGTAGGCGGTAGTTTAATTAGGGCTTGTTAAGTGATTTAGTGATTTGGGAATTAAGTGTGGATTTGAAAAAAAGATTTAATTAATAAATAAACTTCGATTATTTAGATTTATAGTTTGACTGTTTCAAAGGGCAAAAGCCGGAGAAATAGTCAAACTAGACATCTAGTAATTAATATCTTTTTAAGAGATTTTTATCAAAACAAACCAATGTTGTGAGATAATTATCTTTTCTAAGGAAATTACTTGTTAATAAACCTTAATCACACTTGATGAACTTTTCACGTCACTTAGCAAGCATATTTATCATTTATATCTTTTAGATCAATTTTAGTTTAATCTTGTAGTTTTAAATCTTAGAATTAATAATAGTTTAATTTGTAGCATAAAAATAGTTTAGAACCAAAACCAAAAACTTGAATGACAATCAAGCTCGATTATAACAGAGAACGTAGATTTCCATTCACCTCTCGCGAGTAAAACGATACCCGTGTGATTACTTTTTCTCATTCTAAGAATAAAATTGTAAGATACTTTGCATACGCATATAACTGTATATGTATTTTCTATACATATATATAATATATCAGAGGGTTTTATTTGATATACGCGTTTATGAAACGACCAACATCAAAATGGCACCGTTGCCGACCAACGGAAAGAAATAGGATTGTGTCAACTTCGTTCCTTCATAATTAGATTTTTTTATTTTATATTGTGTAACCCAAAGCGCATTCTTAAGAAGAACTGGTTCCAATTTTTCTTTCGTTTAGTTAAGACCACCTTTTTCTAAAAAGGATTGTAGTAATTCTTTTTTTATACCTATAAAATGGCGCTCTCATATTGAGAAAATTCTATCTAGTGGCATTCGATCACAGAATCCATTTGACATCTGGCATAAATGACCGTATATTTGTTTTTCAATTGGAAGTGTCATTTTGTTGGTAGTTTCGGTACAACTGTAAGCCTTGCACTGGGTCAGACCTGGATTGCGCGACTCAGGCATTACTCAATAGAGGTGCAAGGCTTACAGAAGTACCGAAACAACCACAATATGCACCACTTCCAATTGATGTGTTATCGTTGTATGGTATATTTTAATGTTTCAAGTTTTAAATTTATATTTTACCGACTTAACCAAAAACAACACTTTAACGGGCAGTATACCTGGTCGGTGGAAATTCGTGGGGTAAGTAGGTGTCAACACTTAAAGCTGTGGTGTTAATCTCTCAGATTTAATAATACTTTGGTTGTTATAATCTAAGTTAATATATAATCAAAGTCAAAACCTAAGCTACTCCTTATGTTATTCTAATCCCAAATCCCTAACAGGTAAAAAGGGGGATTTTTAGCCTGAGAGACTGACATGGGTTTGGTGGTGACTACAATCAATTCAAGACACTTTAACCCACGTAAGCAAATTAACAAAAAATGAAAGAGCAGTCAAGCCTTATAATAGAAAAATGTATTAGCCATCATTATCCGATTTAGAAGGTTGGTTTGTTTATATTCAAGTGCAATTATTACTTATCCTCGAGGTGGCATATCATTCTAGACTTAGGCGCACATCATCCTAAGACCTAGACACATTAATTTTTGTCATAATTAAAGCATCCGCATAAAGCATCCTTATTTGCTGATTATAATCTATCTTAGGGATTAAAGCAATGGTGATCTTGTTAAACCCTAGCTCATAGAGACTTTACCCACTTACTGTTTAACGGTAATTTATACTCTAGTAGTCCACTTGTCCAACTATCCAATGGAATCAGAACGTTATTTGTTGAATTATCTAGGTTCACCTGCTAGTCAACTTTTTCAATAAACCAAAGGCAATTTCCTTTAACTAGTTAAGCCAGAAGTGTATCTTTAGCACGGTTTTAGAAGGACAATACTTGTGATCTTATGATTCTAAATGTATAAATTACTATATGGAGAGCTATCCCGGCATCTAGATTACTTAGTTCGCATCACTAGATATAGTTAAATGATAGGTCGCATACAAAAGCACGTAAACAAGTATGAATTGATAAATATAAACAAGCATACGACGATAAATTAATCAATCGAGATATAAACAAAACCAAACATTCAGATCTTCATAATAATGGATAATACCCAAAGGTATTAGCCTTTAAACATCATAATTAATACAAGAGTAATGGTTTAGCCAAGGTAAACTAATCGAGTTAACGAATGATACCAAAAACTGAACGATACAAAAGTATAAGAAATTATACGTTGTCTTATATGGATTGGAATGCGTTGGGAGACCTCTTCTGCTCTTTTTCTCCTCTGAAAATCGACTTTTGTGGTTTAGGTATCGAGAATATGATTTAGTGTTGATCCCAAATAGATCTTGCAAACCTTGTAAAAGGGTTAGTTGTATTGAATAGATTCAGGACAACTATGCTAGAAACTTTGTTGATACTAAGAGTATGCGGAATCTACTCTTTAGTACTTAGAAGAATATCAATGTAATAGTAAATTGTGATGCAGTAGAATGAATGAACAATGAATATAACCAAAAAGCTTCAATATTATTATGATGAATAATACGATTACTTTGTCTAGTACTAGGGTTTACAACCTTGAAGCTACAAAGAAAGACCGATTGATGTGTTACTAAACCATAACCTAGGATCTCCTTTTATACACCAAGGAGTCCTTTACAAGATAACTATGAATCTTCAAAAACATTAAGCTTATATGCATATCTTTCTAAATATATAGATTATACACAAGATAACTAACACATATCTTTTAACACGTCTTTACATCTCTTCACACGTCTTTATCTTTATGCAGTCTTCAATCTTTATCAGCAGTATAAATCCCCTCAGCAGTGTTAAGTTAGTACTAGCAGTACTAACTTATTCCTAGCAGTACTAACATTCTTCTAGCAGTACTAACTGGGTTATACTGTCAGTTATGACTTAAGCAGTACTAATATTTTGACTTGGCAGTACTAAGTCTAATGAGCTTAATTCCTAACAATCCTCCCTTAAACTTTCTAAGAGGATTCTTCTAAACATTCTTCTACTTCTGAAGTTGTGACCTTATAAACCTGAGAAGTTTAAATGTCATTTCACTTTATTGATCAACCTCTAGTCTTCTACTTAATATCCTTGAAAGAATTTCTTGAGTAAGAGGATATTTCTTCTCTATCATCATGTGAATAGAAATTCCAGTATGCATCAGCAATATATGAATTCCACATGAGTCAAATAATCTCCAGCTTATCAAGTTGTAGTCTTGTTGATTCTTTTATATTTCATCTTCTTCATTAGGCTCAAATAAGATCTTCAGATCTCCCCAAAGTAACAAGTCATATCCTTCTAGACTTGTTGTATCATACCTTTCTTGTACCAGTCTGTGTAGATCCATCATATCTTGCCTATCAAAATCATCAAGCATTTCACTGAATATTTTGTAGAACTTCCATCTGCTCTGATGATTTGATAATACATCATATTTTCTGTCAAAACATATGTCTTCCAGTCAACTATTGGGTATTTAGTATCCAGAGACTCAACATCAATTGCAATATCATCCCTTGGAACTACATCCATACTATCTCTAAGCTCTTCCTTTTTAGCATCATCCTCTAGTTTCTGTTTCTTGTCATTGTCTTCATCAGAATCTTCTCTTGATCTCTTTTTACTACACCCTGCTTGCTGTTGACTGTCATCATTTTTATTTTCCTTTTCTTCTTCAGCTGGTTGCTTTTGAACAAAACCTAAAGCTTTAATTTTATCATTCTTCTTAATAGACTTTTGTAGAAAATCAAATCCAGTTCTCTTAATCACTTCCTTTTCAATCTTAGAATCCTTAGGTACAAAATCATTATTTTGATCCCATGCTCTTTCAAATATAGGTCTAATATCTTTATAACTCATTCCCTTGAAATGACTCTGCTTATATCCTCCCTAATTTTCAAATACATGCACATGTTCTTCCTTACTTCAGCTATAAAGAAAGATCTATTTTGAAGTGCATGATATCTTAGCATAGCATGATCACTCCAATCAATATCATGGGCTTGATCAGCTTCAGCTATAACTTCTTGTTCTTGTCTTGCTTTATCAAATTCTTCTTGTAACTGTTTAGCTATTTCTGCATCCCTAGCAATCCTTTGTTTTTCTTCTTCATTAATCTGTTCATGCAATCTAATAGCTTCTTCATGCCCAAGTCTTTCTTGCTCTAGTTTCTTCTTTGCCTTCTTCTGAACAGATTCATCTTCTTTCATAATAGCTTTTCCTTTATCTTTTCTCTTTTCTGCACTCCTTCTGATGTACACTAAATTTGCAGCAGCAATACTAACTTCAGGAGTCGCACTAGCAGTACTAATTGATATGTTAGCAGTAATAATTTCTTTTTCACCCTTTTCACCACTACCAAGATCTTCTACTAGTTTAGTAGGCTCTTCTTGATCTAAAAGTATCTCAATATCAACACTAGTCTTCCCCTGAATCTCAGCATCCTCTTGAATCCATGAAGTTCCTTCATCTTGTACCAATGAAATAGAGGGGTTTTGATCAATCTCAGCAATTCTCCTCCCCTTTTTGGAAGGATCCTCCAAATCTTCTTTAGTATCAGATATAATCACTCTTGCCATTCTTTTAGGTTGCCTTATCTTAACTCTGTGTTCCAACTTATTCACCCTCATGATGAGCTTTGTAAGAGCAAAACTATAAACCTTCTTTGTCTGTTATAAGTCATTCTCTAAAACTTCAACTCTATCAGTCAACTTAGTAACCAAATCCATCAATTCATTTTGTTGCAGACTACCCTAATCACTTCTAAGTGTGTGAACTCTTAGGAGAGGTGAATCATGGGGCCTGGTAGGGGTCTTATGCATGGTACCACTATCCTGACCTGCTTCTAAGCCAATGTCAGTAGTAGCAGCCCCTCTAGCATCAACATCCACACTTGTGAATGCAACCTCATCTGCTACTTGGGTTTGAGTAGGAAACTAAGACTGAGGAATCTCAGCATCTTGTCTGGTTATATACCTAAGTGGCGATGATTGAGGTGATAAGGATAGTTAAGATGTTATTCTGGAAGGAGATGACTCAGGTGTAGTGATCATTGTAGGAAATAGAGGAAAGTCTATCCCAGAATAACCCCTTGAAGCCCTCTTCATATTGCTAAATAGTTTTTTTGTAAGAGTATAAGCAAGATAAGTTCTGGTGTGAGGTTGAAGAAGTTTCTTTTGTTTGTTTAAACAGATTTAAAGAAATCTTGGATACATTAAAAACTTGTGTGTGCTATCCAAATTCTTCAGCATAGCATCAAAAAACATTTTTGAAAAAGTGTAAGTCCTGTTTGTGGCCAAGCAAATTATAGCAGTTGCTATATTGCTACTAAATTGCTCCCAAGCTGTTGTCTTTGGACTTAAACAGTGAAGGATTGTATGAATAAAAAACCTCCACTGGGGAGAAAAATGTCCCTTTTAAAAAGTAAGTGTAGCAGAATCAGGCACATACCCCATAAGAGCAAGTTGCTCAAAAATCTCTGTATTTGGTAAAGAAGTATCAGAGTCTTCCAACTTGAGGTGTCTTCTTAGAGATGCTTCAGTGATAGTCTTGACTTATCCATCAATGCTAGCAGTTATTTCCACTTCTCCATCATCAGTTGTTCTAGTAGTAGCTGTTCCCCAAAATTGTTGGATTAAGGAAATATATATCTTGGGATTCTCAATAAGGGCATACTTGATATGACTAGCATTTAGAAAATCCACAATTTGATGAAAGGCTTCACTTCCCTCTGGCTTCTGTAAGTAGGCCACCATGTTGTGTTTGTCGCAAAACTACAAATTTGCCATTTGATGAGAGAAAAATACGAGTAAAGTTCTTGGTTAGACTTGTTTATGAGAGAATGTAAGGTCGACAAACTTAATTGAGATAATATAGAGAGCACGTAGGGTTGTGATTTGACCGACTAAAAGAATTTTGTTCCAATCTTGAAGAAATCTTATGAATTTATAGAAAGATCATGAATTCTCCAATTAGTCAAACCCTATAGGCTATAAACAAGGCAGTTGGCGGAATTATTTCAACGGCTAGAATTAGTAAAGGAAATTCTGTTATGGCTTAAACAGTACTAACGATCATCCAGCAGTACTAATTTTAGCCTAACAATACTAACTTAAAGCCCAGCGGTACTAAAACATGTTCATCGGTACTAAGTAATGCCTAGGAGTACTAAGTAATGCCCAGTAGTACTAACTTTAAGATAGCAGTTTTAACCTCAATTTCATCCAAAAATCATTTCCATCACCATATCTTGGCACTCACAATCTCTCTTTCTGTTTTTATCACACAACTCTCTATCTGTTTTTCATCTCACTATATCTCTCTTTTCTTTTTATCACCTATTCAGACAGTTTAGTATAATGTGCCATCAATTCCATAAGTTTCATACTGTCCTCCCCACTTCGAGGCCCATCACCAACCTTTACAGGGGGACCACTAGATTGAGGTATCTTGGTGTCCCGACCTCTTTTGACATGCCTAGATGTTTTTTTATTCCTTTTAACATACTTTTGATATTACATGTCCTTCTATCCATGCTTGACTGTATATTGAAATAAGTAGCCTCCCCTCAAACAATACTTCAGAGCTGAAGTTTTCAACATCAAGTATTCAATATGCTTAGCCTGCAGGTGTTAGTTGTTAGCCTTAATTTTATATAAGTCGAATAAGAATGTTATCAGTCTTATTAGTCGTAATTAGTCTTGTTAAGTAATAGGCTACTCGGGTTAAATGGGCTTGGATTGTAATCTAATATTGTCCATGTTTCTGGCTTAAAGCCCAAGATAAGACAAGCCCGGCCCAAGAAGAAAGTCCATACACTTCATGTGGGTATGAGACTATAAATAGGACCCTCTCTACACATGGAGAGGGTGTTGGTTGCATTTGCTTCATTTGTTTTGTAACACCCCCAAATCTAGGTAGCAGCGGAATATTAAATATCCGAAGGCATTATATCATAGATCAATAGCACAAGATATGAGAACGACCACTAAACGTGTCATTTTAAAAAGATACATTGGATTAACAAAATACTTGTTCATTACTTAAGCTCATGGCTTTAAATTGTTTGACAATAAAGTAAAGATTTT